>ML377671.1:19617-73774 GCA_005239525.1 Nicotiana knightiana | reverse complement strand
GGTTAATAGATGCATCTATGGTTCGCGCCATTCGACCCTCTGGCAGTGCACAGTTTACTTTTATGTTGGATCGGGCCGTACGCATCGGCATTTTCTATATATATATTATCCTCATGTAATCGTGCGTAATATTTGGCTAGAAGCCAGTGTATCTAAGGGATTTTCCCCTTATTTGAATTATGACACCCTCTTGATGAAATTCACTGTATCTATGTATATGTTTCGGTTACGGAGGGAACTTGCTTTTTAAGAGCTGAGTAAATGGTAAAGAAGGGAATTGTACCACTTAATTTATACTTGTTGGTTTCATATATTTACTCTGTATCATATTTATTCACTTCATCACCGTACCTGATATTATTGGACCACTAGTAAGTGTCGGAGTCGACCCCTCGTCACTACTTCTTCGAGGTTAGACAGGATACCTACTGGGTACGCGTTGTTTCCGTACCCATACTACACTTGTTGTACATTTCTTATGTACAGGTACACGTATGGATAGTGGCCTCGTGGGCGCAACAGCATGGTTCGTACGGGGACTTAGGTGAGCTGCATCTTTTGAGACAATCCGCAGCCAGCAGAGTCTCCTTCAGACATATTGTATTTTCTCTTCTGTCTAGTTTGTATTCCGGACAGTTATTGGATTGCATTTTTAAATTCCTAAAAATTGCTCATGCACTTGTGACACCGGGTTCTGGGATGACTATGGGATTTATAAATTATTTGAATTTGTTAAAGACATCTCTTTACTCTGTGGAAGTTCATTATTTGCTATTTAATGTAATGAAAAGAAATGATTTCGAAAATATTAAAAATGAGAATTTAATTAACTATTTTATGTTGGCTTGCCTGACAGTGGTGTCCGGCGCCATCACGACCTTTAGATGCATTTTGGGTCGTGACACCAATTATGGTCGGATTTTTTTTTTCCAACACCAAACCAAATCAAATAAAATCATAATCGAATTTTTTTTCTCGCTTTGACTCAAATTATCGGGTTGGTGCAGTTTGTCGATTTCCTTTGTATACCCTTATCAATAGGTATAGAGTTATAACAACTAAATTTAAACAATAATCAATAAAGTTACAATATAATTAAAGTACATAGACCACTAATAAATTATTAAGTCTTAAGTTTCAAATCCATGTATCTATAACGTATGCATTGTTAGTTTATTCTCTAAGGGGTCATTTGGTAAGGTGCATAAGAATAGTGCGGAATAAGGTGTATCAGTAATGCAAGGATTAGTAATACATGTATTAGTAATGTAAATATTAGTTATGCAGATATTTCGTTTGTTTGGTGTGGTGTATTAAAAATTATAATGTGCATTACATAAAAATAGTTGTTTACAAAAATGCCCTACATATTCTCTAGCTTTAAGGGGTTTTAAGGACAATTTTATCTTTAATCATACTAATGCATACGTTAATAGCCTTGGTATTACTAATGTCATGATTTTTTATGCATTACTTATGCATAGGATAATCCCAAGTATGATGATAACTAATACAAGTATTAATTATATACAAGTTAAAAAAATATACCAAACAACATATTAATAATACACAGAACTAATGCTTGCATTATTTTTCTAATACATCCTACCAAACGATCTCTAAAAGAAACTTAAATACTAAGGGGAAAAAAGGATAAACAAAGATTTAAAAAAAGTATGCAGTAAGTCATTATAACAAAGTGCATAAAATAATGCAATAGTCTGCTAAATAAGAGACGATTTTTGTTTTAAAAATGGGTATACGACTTATAAATCGAGTTACTGAAGCTAAGTTTCTTAGAAAACATATTGGACAAAAAGTGATCATTCCAATAATAATCTTGACTTCAAATGAATTAAAATACCTTTTAAATTCAAGGAAGACAATTTTATATCACATTATTCGTTTATCATTCTTTTAACTCAAGACGAATTATATTATTCTTATGACACTACTTCTAAATAAAATAAACATGTGCTTACAAATGAACCATCATCACGTGTAATAAGTAGGAAAGGATTGAAGATTGTGATAATGATCACGACAAATAACAAATGAAGTTAAAAATAAAAGTAATAAATAAAGAACTTTTTAGACTCATTTAATTATAGTATATTCTTATTAGTTTTGAATCATGTTATATTTTTAGATTATATATAACACAACCTATATAATTATGATACTTGACAATCATCCAAAGACTATTCGATGATTATATGAGTTATTTAATTTAATTACGTAAAACTATTATTATTAGATAGACAAGAGAGCAATAATAATTTTGTTAGACCGTATGATATAACACACTCAAATAAATCACATCAAACTTTGATATTGCTAATATTTTTTAATAATACCGCACATCATGCAATACTAATACTAATAGATTATATAATAACCAAATTATATTATCGATTTAATAAGTAACCTTACTTTATGCGGTAGATGTAACTAGGCAAATCTAGGTTGTGTGTTAAAGAGCATATGATAGAAAATAATATCACGTTGACATTTAAACTTGACTAGTTTAAATGAGTTTAAGTTCTTGTTTATAAAGATTGTATGAAATAATATAATCGGTGGATGAGTTTAATAGCTTTCCTTTAGTTATTCCGATATTATTTAGTGTAAATAGCTCAATTCCATGAATTTTAGACCAAGCTCCATGAGTTATTCCGATGTAATCATGCAAATTAACTATTTGCAATGGGCTCAGCCTGCTTTTTCAGGGACCGTTTAGTACGAGGAATTAGGGATAATTAATTTTAAAATTAAATTTAAGATGAATTTTTTTTCACATTTGATTGGGATAAAATCGTGGTATAACTAATCCCGGGATTAGTTATTCCTGGATTGTAGTATTATTTATTCTTATGGGAAGGTGGGATAATTGTTGCGGTCAAACGCACACGCAAATATACGTGGTCGTCAAGTAAAAAGTAATTAAAAATCAGATGTCGAACCCACGAGGACTTATGATTAACTATTAACTAAATTAGACTATCCTAACTATCTAAACGACAAATAAAACTAGAAGTATTTGATTCAAAACTAATTAAAATAAGGAAAAACAAATAATGAACTTTAAATAGAGGAAGAGCAGATTTTTATGTTATTAATGTTATGAAAACAATCTAGGTTTATGGGCTATCTAACATTCCTATTGTATTCTTCAATTGAATTGACTAACTAATTTATCTAGTTTATTGGTTGACAGGGTTAATATCGCTCATACGAATCTGTCGAGTTCTTACTCGCCTATTCAAGCTAACTTAATGCCTATATGTCTATGGATTAGAACTAACAAGAACGCATTCATAATTCATGTACATCAACCAAGCAAGGCAACTAACCGCGAATCCATTCCCAGATGCTCAGGTTCAAGAACTTGCTCTACTAAATCCTATATGCAATCTAAAATTTCCACTTTCGAGTTCAATTCTAGATTCGTAGATAGTATTCAATTGGTGATCAAGCAATCATATAATTAAGCACAGGATTGAATAAATAAACCAATACGATAAACTAAGAAATCAAAATCAATATTCGAATAACAATAGTCATGAAAGAACCACAACCCTAGAACGTGAAGTTAGCTCCACATAGACATAGTAGTCAAACAACAAATCATTCAAAGAAACATAAAAATTACTAAGTTTGGTGGAAGAAAATATGAAACCCGGCCTCCACGGCGGCTCTGTGTTCTCCCTTCGTCAAAAGTTCTCTAAAAAAAGTGCTCCCCCTCCAAAATAGGTTTAGCACCCACGGGGTGCTGGCCCTGGCGCTCACCTTTTTAGCATTCTGTTTTGAGCGCCACAGGTAGCGCCCCACGCTCCTATGGCCCTCAAATTTGTACTTTTGCTTTTTCGTCCGATTTTCATTCCAATTCGTGCACTTTCATCCTAAATTGCATCCAAATGATTCTTACACATAGAAATATCATAAATTAGCATAAATTATTATATTATACATCTCAAATCTACGAAACATGAGCAAAATGTGAGACAATATACATCAAAATATAAATACATTAAGTCAAATATCAATAATTCATACTAAAATAACTAATCTCAAAATAATTAATTATAAAATAACTTATTTTCTAACCAAACGAAAGCTTTTCTTTATGATCGTGACAAACGATTATACAATCCAATATACTTGCAAAAGACAAAAAGTTCCCAAGTTCCAGAAAGTACCACCTTTTCAAATATGCATTACAAAGGAAAAGAAAATAACTTGAGCACCAGATGCCCAAAATTTTGTGACAAGAAAATTTATGTACGTATACGGTCAAAATCAGATTTGTCTATTTTTGTATGACTGATCGAAATCTGGGTGGAAGATCTAGGCTCGGTCTCGGTTATATCGGGTCATGGTACAGATATGGGTTGGTAAGCTCGTGGATCAATGGCTGATCAAGAGCGAGATCAGCCGTGGTCGAGACCGAAGTAAGAAAGAAATCAAGCGAGATCGAAGGAAGCCTGCCAGGTCGAATAACAGAAAACCGAAATATTTGTGATCGGGCAAGGATCGTGACAGAAATTTCGACACGTATCAAGTCAGGACCGATTATTTCTCCCATCATAGAATTTGCTTCCGTAATTAAGATTATACCTTACATAGGATTCATCTACGGACACATTGACTGATAATCAAGCAATATACTACATCTTTTTCTCTCATATTCTCTTAAGTTTTACTATTCGAGTTCATACTTTTTCAATAGCATATTCAGTTAATTCGAAGGTGATTTAGCTTGAGGACCACAGTTGTTCATCACATTGGTTTGCTTCATTTTACTGTTAATTTCTATTATTAATTCTTATATTCATTAATTTGTGCCAAGTGAAATCACATATTCTTAAAATCACTTATAAATTTAATTGTTATCCGATTTTAAACAATGCCTTCAGTTTCAAAAAGTGAAAAGGGTTCAGTTTTCAATTCTTCTTTCATCTAATCCAAAACTGATTTTGATTTTGTCTTTGTACGAAAGAGTAAAAGAATCTGAAATACACACACATTCGAGCACCCTCATATAGGATACGCAATATGTCTTTTCATATATTCTACAATTACATGTTGAACTGTTATTCAACACGTCATTTTGAACTGTCAAAGCAATAATTAAGTGATTTACTAATATACACACTTTTCTGTTTCAATTTATTTTTCTTTCGATCCCTTCAGAAAAATGACCTATTTCTAATTATGAAAATAAGTTAACTTAAAACTTTTAACTCTATCTTCAACGAGAAGTTTTTATAGCTACACAAATACTCTGGCATATTTAATGCAAGTTTCAAAATAGGTATAGCCATATAAATGTCATGACCACAAGTTATAAAAGTGTTCGTTCTTTCTTAAATGTTATACTAAGTTAAATAGGTTTACGTAGATTAGATCCGAGAAAGTAGTTCGTAAAATGATCCGCTTTTATATTGAATAATACTAAAAAGTGTTTGAATTGACTTTTAACCTGGCCAAACAACTTTTAAGTTGCAAAAAGTGCTTTAAAAAGTCGAAAAATTCTTAAAACAAATTAAAAGCTAAAAGTTGGACAACTCCAAGTGAGGGATCTTACCTTTTGAGGGACAAATACAACTAGAAAGCAATAAAAATTTTAATCTTACAGAAGCAAGTACTAGCTAATACTAACTAATGAGAATCATACTTATTATTTAGACGGTGAGCACACAAATTAATGATCTGATTTCGAAGAGATCAAACTTTCCGCGTAAACAAATTAAAGCCATCCTCGTGAATTTTGATTGCAGTAATATCATCACAAGCTTGAGGTCATATCCGATTGCTAAATCCAAATGATCCATCGGATGTCCTATATACATGACCTTCCATCCAATCTTGTAGCGAAGTAGCATTTCACTATCGGAAAACCTATATATAGGCATGACAAAATGAAACCCATTACTTGGTATAGTGAGCAATTTTGTCCAAGATTCTATGACACCATAGTTTCTTATTACCCTTAAACTAAAAGTTGCCTCGTTGTTATAAAAAACACTAAGCACATCGTCTTTCAGTACTGATACACCCACATCAACGTTGCACGTGGATATGGGGGTAAAGAACATTGTCTCTGACAATGATATCTCACTGTACTTTTCATCTGAAATATTAAATGAAACCACGAAAAACCCTGGTAAGAAACCAAACCAATAAAATGCTCCAAGTATGAATGCCAAACATTGCCTGCTAGAGTCTAGACAACAAAGAGCCAATCTTTCTACCTGAGGTTTTATAAATTTTTCTCCCGGAACCATTTTTCAATGCGAGAATTTCATCGAGTGCTTCTTCCTCGTCAATCCTAAACAGTTTACAATCATCACTAAATCACTTCCTTAAAACCTCTTAATTGTTAGAGAATTATAACTAATCACACAACAATTAAAACGTCGCTTGGTAGATGTAAGTATTTTTCCCGTAACAGTTGTAGATTATTCCTCTCTACTCTTTTTGTTTCTTTTTTCTTTGTTTTTGTTTGGGATATCGGAATAACAGTTAGATAGGAACATTGTGCCGGATGATGAGGATGCACTCGCAATTCTATTACAGTTACGTAATTTCAAAAAGCATATATAATTATATTAAGCACGAATATATATCACAAGTTGAAGACGTTAAACTCTTTAGGAAGATTTACGCAAAACGAAGAACAAAGACTGAAAAGGAAATTAGATCTAGTAATTCTATTTATAACTTTGTTTCCTTGTAGAAATGAAATTTGATTCCTAAAAGGATTGTAGTGTGTTGTCATTGTAAAAGAAAGCTAGTAATTGAGAGGACTGTGAAGCGTCCAACGAACAATTTAAATAAAATTAGCTGGGCTGACCCAGATTCGTTTGTTCCATTAACATTAACAAAGGGGCAAAGGGCACTACTCGTACTCTGGGCCTTGCATTACATTTTAAAGCAATAAACCAGCCAACTAAATCTTCCACAAGTTTGAATCGAGCTCATTTGTTTTCCAGAAAAATTCTGCCCTCCAAAGCGTACTACTTTCTGCATACGCATATGTGAGAGCTATCCTTTCCATCTTTCTGGCAAGAGGTTTATACAAGCTTTGGATAGATAAAAATACGATACACTTGGAGCAAGAAATAATGAGCATTGGTTAACATGTCAGAACCGGCATGAAATTTCATTGTACCCAATTTCAGTGGCAGGCATATGCTCGAAAGATCAGCTTCAAATTCTCTTTTGTAATACGGATCTGATAACTTCCAGTGATTGTATGTTCCATTGGCAGGCTGCTACTTTCGTGTTCCACCTGTTGAGGTGACTGGTCCTATCTGCCGATTTACTGCACGAGGCACGAATGACAATCCTCGAGCCCTACTACGGCCAAAGCTGATTGCTGAAGGAGAGTCTGAAGTGGTTAATTTTGATACTGCTGAAACGAGATTGTCCATATTTTCATCCTCGACTTGCATTGCACTTGATGTTTCCTGAGTCTTACGCGATGCTTGTTTATGGTGAATTTTCTGCCTCTGTTTCTTTGATGGACGAGCTTTTCTGAAGAACTCATAAGTTGCTGGAAATTTATGCTTGTCAATTAGATGTTGCTGCCTGCTTTTGTAGCTCTTCAACTTGACACCACATCCTTCCACCAGGCATTCATACTACAGAACAACAAAATTCTCAATAAATAGCTACATATAGACATTTCAAACAAGATCAAAACAGATATAGTGTTACTCTTAACTCTCTTTGAGCAGTCTCCACACATAAAAGTTCATCCACACTCATATATACAAGACACACCACGAGCAAAGAGCTGTTTCCACAAAACTTCTATTTGGAAAGACATGCAAACATGAAAAACTTCCATCTCTTTGAGAGAGCCATGGGACGGGAAGCGCAAAATGATTCTATGTATTAAGTAAAAATCCCCATTAACCGAAAATATGCATGCAACCTCTTTGCATTTCTGCCTGCACAGACCTATTCAGCCTTTTTCCTATACAGGCACTACACAAAGGATATGCAACCTACGAGACATCCTAGGGAATCAGCTAATTGAGAGAAAACGTTACCATCGGAAATCCACGATCTACTTTTGCCTGAAAAAAAGAATCATGTGCCTCTGATACATGTATGCTGAGCAGGCGTGATGTTGGGTAAACTCGAGAGCAGACAGAGCAGGATGCAGTATGTCGCGTAGCATAGTGGTCTTCAAAGTCATCCAGGGACCTCATCCGTGCGCCGCAACCAACAATTGGACAGAAGACATTGCTGTCAAGCGTTTAACCAATTTCGATCCGACGTTAGTGATGTATTAACTGATTTCCCATTTTTCAAACATCATACTAGTTAATAAGACCAAAATCACCTCAAGGATGATAAATAATTACAAAGCTAGCCTTTACTTTCTTAAAAAATAATTATCAATTTAAAGTACACATAATTAGGATCTTAAAATTTTATAATAAGGAAAAAAAATACCAGCAGTAGATGTAGGTATAAGTGAGCACTATAAAATTGAGCAGGACCAAGAAGATATGAGAAAGTGATATAGCGAGCACTAACTACGTCATTATTCAACCTACGGTAAGCTTCCTGTCAATCAATATCCTGACTAGTAGGCGAAGTTAGCTGCTTTCTTGTTAATTATCTCAGCTCCTCTAAGTACCTAGACACAAAGGTGCAAAATCCATCTCTTACTTCTACATCCTCAATTTGGTGTAACCAAAGAACTGACAAACAGAGATAACCATTTCTTCCCTATGCTCATCTCTATTTGAGAATTCACAATAACTTGTTACTAAGTAACACACTGTTTTGGTATTTTTTTTCTCCCCATTCTATTATGTTCACTATCTCTCTTCTGCTTGTGCGCCTAAATTTCCTTGTCCAGGCACACTGCTCAACCTTTCCCTATACATTCTATTCCCTTCTGCTGCATATGTTACAATGTCAAATAAAAAAATAAAAAAAGCTAACAATATTCAACAAAGCATACTCAGGCTAAATTCCTGATTATTACGACACCTTCGCAGGTTTCTGCATTAAAAGGTATATTTAAACTATAGAAATCAACATCTCACCTATTCTAAATCAACAAGCAAGGCTCCGACGTCAAACTCAACATTACGTCTTCTAATAGAATTTTGCAACACATCCTAACGTATATATCCGAAATACTCCTAATCTCTTTTGTACTTGAGACTACAGAAAACACATACTCATAAAGCATAAATTTTCTTTTCACTCGACGAGAAACTATAGAAGTGCATATTTCCTCAACCTCAATAAAAAAGGACTCTCATTTTGCTTATGAACATGATCCTGAATTCTGTTAAAATCTTATTCAACATTATAGTTGGACGACACTGCCGTTGATGGTTCACTGATCAGAATCTAAATATCTTAAAATAGTAACAGTTTAAATAAAGCAAATAAATCTGATAAATAAGGGAGCAGCTTGAATAGTGATACCTGCTTTCGTCATCGGTGATATTTTGAACCAGCCGCTTCTCTTCTTCGGTCAAATCCAATGCAAGCTAAGAAATGAACAAAAAGATAGTAAAACTAGAGAGATCGCAAGTTCAAATTATGTACAGGGGAGAGGACAGAAGAAGGAACCTGCTTAGCGAAAAGCTCTCTTTGAATGTTACCGGCGGTGAAGAAGGGATCATCAGGACGAAACCGTCGACAAATTGGGCTCCAGAACGGAAACCCTAATTGAGATTGAGTTTGGGTTTCTACTTCCATCGCCATAATTTTTGAATTTCATTCCCCGGCTCCGCACCTATACCTTTTCGCTGCCCAACTTGCACCTTACACTAATATTTTTTCTTGAAAGTCCCAAAATATTTGACATATTTTATTCTAAATAAAATATTTACAGCTTGTTTGGATGATTGTTACCCATTGAATTGTATTGTATTGTTACTTTAAATATGATATTTATTTTGATTATTATTTAAATTTTATCGTATTGTATCGTTAAATTTATCGTTACATAACTACGAAATATATCACTTTATGCAACGACCGATTTGGTGTGGTCGCTGTAGACAATAAAATTGCGTCGAGAAAGTAAAATCAGGATCTAAAAATATTGCAACAATTGGAGTATTTTCTTTCAAGTATTTGAGTGTTGCAATCTCTAGGGGTGTTCAAAACCGATCCGAAATCGAAAATCGAACCGAACCGAACCGAAGTTTAATAGCTTACTGGTATCGGGTTAATGGTTTAACGGACGGGGAACGGATTGAAATTTTTTAATTAACAGCTTATCGGTTTGGGGGTGGATTATTCAATTTTCTTAACGGATAATCTGTTAACCCGTTAAGAATATAAAATTTATTTTTATCCATATATATTATATATTAAATATCAAAAACAAAAAGACAAAAACCCTTCCACTTCTAGAGTCACAGTACTTTGTCTCTCTCTAGTCCTAATCTTAAACAAACAGAAACCCTAAAATCAAACTTAATTCCTAACGCCTACTCTCCTCGTCGACTTCACTTCACCGGTTGTCTCGTCTAAAAGACAGCCTCACAGCCACCACTCTGTTGGACTCGCCGTCTCTGGTCTATCTTGTGACTCGTCGTCTCCGGTCTCCCTCTCTCTGTTTCGCCTCTCCCTCTCGCCATAGCCAGTAAGCCAGAGCAGCACTCAGCACTCAGCATATGGTAAGTTTCTTTTCTTGTTGATGTCTTTAAAATCAAAAGTGGATGGTAGGTTAAATGGATCGATTGTTATGCATAGGCAAAATTTTTGTTATAGGGGCACTTGCTTTATTTAGCTCGTCTGAACAGCGCAGTTTTTGGTGAACTTTTTTATGTGATGTATATACAATTAAGTACACAAATTTCCAAATTTATAGATCTTTTGTATCTTTTCTGCTTAGTGCAAGTCATTTCATTCCAATATGTAAATCCAGAATGAGCTTAATTTTTCTTCATTATTAGAAAAAGTAAGGAGTTTTCTATTACAATTTTTTAAATTGGATTTACAATGTAAATTGTAATTCAATCTTGGCTAAGTATGGTGCTTATACTTTTGGTTGTATGTTGCCGTCTCGCCTTTCCCTCTCAATTCTCATTAGATGGTGCATACATGACTGAAAGCAGACCATAACTTTTGGTTAATCTTAGAGTGTATGTTGCCGATGAAAGGGCTTAAAAATGAGTGTGATTTTACTCCCTATTGATAGCCATTGTATATTATCTCTTTGATGCTTTCTTGGCTGAGTATGTTTCAACTTAGAGTTCCTTTTGGTTGGGTGTGAAGAGTTTGTACTGAATGTTGATATAGAGAATATGGAGGAAACATCTAGAATTTTCTTGAATTATCTACTTAACATGATTGTAGTTATGGTCGCTAATAGGAGACTTAATTGTGACATAGAACACTGTGCGTGAGTTTTGCTTGAAAAAACTTACAAAAGAGAAGTACATGACTTCATACAGTACCATAAAATCCATATAAACATTTGCAATATTTCAAGGAATTACAGTCATGTATTTATATTCATGATGATCTGGTGTTTTTGCTCATTTGTGCTTCTAACACATGCTTATCATTTGTGCTTCTGATTTGGTGTTTTTGCTCTTTAAGTTATGGTCCATTACAACTTGATGTCTTTATTCCCATTCCTTTTATTTTCTTATTTGCAGTGACTCGTACATGGCTGAAAATATACAAAGTGATAAGGTGATGGTGGGGGAAAGGGGAGCTTCTAATTCAAATGCAACAAGTCAAGCTCAAACAACAGAGTCAAATATAACCAAAAAAGGGAGAAAAAGGTCTGTTGTGTGGGATCATTTTACAGAAATTACTACTTCTGAAGGAAGTACAAAAGTAAAATGTAACTATTGCTTTATTGAGTACGTGTTTAAGACCAAAGACGGTACGTCGACACTTCTTTTTCATATGCTTAAGTGTCCTAAACTCCCTGATATTGTTGATAAAAAACAATCAAAACTAGGCTTTCAATCTGCTATGGGGGTAGTCAGGGTGACGTAGCTCTTGTTACTTGGAAATTTGATCAAGAAGAATGTAGGAAGGCGTTATGTCGTATGGTAATAGTTGATGAGCTTCCTTTTAGCTTTGTTGAGAAAGAAGGTTTTAGAGGCTTTATGAAAGTGGCACAACCTTATTTTCGGATCCCTTCCCGTAGTACTGTAACTAGGGATTGTTTTGATCTTTTTAATTAAGAAAAGCAAAAGTTGAAGAGGTTTTTTATAGAAACAAAACAAAGAGTATGTATTTCCACTGATACCCGGGCTTCTATACAAAGAATTAATTACATGTGTATCACTGCCCATTGGATTGATAGTGAATGGAATATGCATAAGAGAACAATGAATTTTTGTCCTATTGTTAGTCATAAATATGGGAAATGGTATTAGTAGGTGCTTACGTGAGTGGGGGATAAATAAGATCTTCACTGTCACAGTTGATAATGCAAGCTCAAGTGATGTGACAGTAAAAGAATTGTCTAAGCAATTAACAAAAATGGGAACTAACTTGATGAATGGTACTCACCTTCACGTGAGATGTATGACTCACATCACGAATCTTGTGGTAAAGGATGGTTTAAAAGAATCTTCAGTGTCTATTGAACGTGTTAGGCATGTAGTGAGATATGTTAGGCAGTCTCCTACGAGGTTGAAGAGGTTTCAAGAATGTTTTGATGATGAACAACTCAATTGTAAAAAAACTTTATGGTTAGATGTTCCAACTAGGTGGAATTCCACCTACTTGATGTTGCGCAGGGTTGTTAAATTTGAAAGTTCATTTTCACATTATGCTTCTAGTGAAATTGGCTTGAGACATTATCTTGAGCATTCTTATATTGATGTTGGAATTCCTACAGGTGAACTTTTGAGTAGTGATTGGGGGAATGTAAAAAGAATTACAAAGTTTCTTGAAATCTTCTATCTTCTTACTTTGAAGATATCTGGATCACGTTATGTTACATCGAATATTCATTTTTTTGAAATTTGTGTTGTTGCTGTTTATATGAAGCAATTGATAGCAAATGAAGATACAGTTTTAAGTGAAATGACAAAGAATATGAAAGAAAAGTTTGATAAGTATTGGGGTGATCCAGGGAAAATGAATAAGATAATTTTTATCTCATTTATTTTGGATCCACGTTACAAGATCGAATCGGTTGTCTATGGACTTGTAAAGATGTTTGGTGTAGATCAGGGGACAACTATACAAGCAGAAGTGACGAAGTACATGACTTCATTATTTGGTGAGTATGTAAAGTCCAGCTCAAAAGGTGTTGCGCTTGCTTCATCTTCAGATTGTTCTTCATTGGACACTTCGATTTCCGGGCTTTGTGGCAGTCAAGAAAGCACCCAAAATATAGGACTTTTAGAATCAATCATGCAAGATATAAAAAAATATAAAAGTGGGAGTGGAGGTGTTGATACTAGAACAGAGTTAGATAAATATTTAGGTGAAGAAACTGAGGATGACACTAAAGAATTTGATGTTCTTCTTTGGTGGAAATTGAACTCGGATAGATTTCCTATTCTTGCGGAGATGGCTCGTGATGTATTAGTTGTTTTGGTTTCAAGTGTGGCATCCGAATGTGCGTTTAGTACGGGAGGAAGTCTTCTTGATTCATTTAGGAGTTCATTAACTCCTAAATTGGTGCAAGCTCTAATGTGCCTTCAAGATTGGCTTCGAAATGAAAAATTAAAACAACCTATTAGTGTTGAGGAAGATCTTGATAAAATCGAGCAGCTTGAACAAGGTAATAATATTGTTATTATATTTGTTGTATATAAGTGTTTTTATATGCTTATATTTATCACATGACTCATTATTTTAATTTTTTTTCTTCAGATTTAGCCAGCAATGGAAAAGACCCTTCCGTAATTGACATGTAGTGTTAATATATTTGGTAAGAAATTCGAATTTACCCATCAAGGACTCAAGTATTTGTTGTATATAAGTGTGTATTTACTGTTAATTGAACTAACAGTGGGAATCACTAGAATTAGCACATGACTTTAATATTTTGATAGTTAAATGTGATCAGCTTAATGGACATAGGATGACATGATAGCTCCTACTTGCTGGTGTCTTGTAAATATTACTGAAACTGAAGTTGTTGTTCAGATTTAGTGACAGATTAGTGTGAAACAGATCTCCACTGGCTACTTTCTGGCAGACTTGGCAATGATTTTCTATTACTTCCCAGCCTTGGGTGGAATCAGGAATGGAGTATGTAAGTATCAGGAAGCACTGTATTTTCTTGTATAATTATATAGTATAACTTTGGGTGGCTGTAAGTATAATTCTATTGTCTTTGAATCTTCATTTTCTCCTCCAGGTCTTACATCATGGACTCTCAATGTTTGCCATTGTTCAATCCCTTTTAAGTGGTCAAGCACAAATATATATATTTATGGTACTCTTTACCGAGAGTACTACTCCCTTTGTCAATTTAAGATGATAAGATCAATAGGCATCTGTCATTCCTTGTCTTTTCTAAACTAAACATTCTACATTAATGACTTCCATCAATATGTGTAGGTACCTGGATGTTGCTGGCCAAAAGAACTCTAAGCTCTATGTCTCCAATGGAGTAGCTTTATTTTTTGGCTGTATGTAGACTCAATGTGTAATTTCGGTTTCTAGGTTGTTAGCAAACATGTATTAACCTCATATGGATTGTTCACTATACTGATTTGACAAGACTGTTGCAACCATGGTTAACATTGGTTGTGATATGGAACAAGATTGATGTTATTGAAATAGAGACTTGGTTCCAAAGTGAAGGTTGTATTGGGATTAAACGTGATTGGATTCTCACAGATCTCACTTTGATAATTTATAAGTCCTTTCTTTTCCTATAATGTTATCAAAGAAATGGCTTATAATTTGTCTTTGCCTCAAGCAACAGTACGTTAACCTTAGGTTGAATTAGGCCGATAAGCCGCCCAATAACTGCCCGATAAGAGGTAAACCGATACCAATCTGCCCGATATCTTATCGGATGGCTAGCGGATTAATACATTTAAAAGCCGATAACCGATAAGTCAAAGCGTTAAGAGTAAATAACCGCCCAATCCGCCCGATAAGCAACCCTAACAATCTCTATGAACCCTCTGATTCTTCTCTCCAATAGTAAACAAAAGAGTTTTTGAGCTTAATCTTGAATTTTATTTTATTTTAATCCAAGCGCTTGAGGCTTGATCTTGATCCTGATGTACTTTTAATCCAAGGGCTTGCAGCTTGTTCTTGAATCTTCTCTTGATATTTTAATCCTTAGAACACTTGAATGCTTGTAGCTTTTAGATAAATCCGCAACGTTTGATCTACGAGCTTCCTCTTGTTTATTGTTATAACTTCTGGTCCCTTTTCTGGGTTATGAAGACCCCTATTTATAGTTGTAGGAGGGAAGCATTATGATAAGAACAAACTATTTCCGATCAATCAAATTGAAGTCCGACAAGGCCGCATTTGATTGGCCAGAATATATCACTTGCACATGTGGCGCGGTTTCACTAGCCCTTTAATGTGACTTGGCATGCCTTGTAATTTTGACACGTGGCATGATCTCATTGTCTCTTCTATTTGACTTGGCGCGCCACATCATTTGACACGTGGCACCAAACTGGGCCTCTAAGAAGATGACATATTGGGCCTAATGAAGTGGGCTCATCATTTTGTAGCACAATGGATTAAGACTTATTTATTTAATCCATATATGTTGGACTTACATAACTAATCCAATTATATTATCCCAATAAATTTAGTTAAACTAATATATCTTGAATTTAAAATATAGTCCAAATTATTTTACGGATTTAATTTCAATAAAATTTATATGCCTACAAATGCCCCCGACTTCAAGATTTATCGGACATAACCTTTGACTTGAAGCGATTAATTCTTGAAGTACTAGTGAAGCATCAAACATTATCCATTTTGTAAATTTTAGTTCATAAATTTTGTAATTTGATAGGCATTTTGAACAAGAACAAGGCTAAACAACAATGATTTCCCTTGAATTTTACCTGTTGTTATCTTACTATATCTACGTGTCCTTCTAATCCATAATGGATTTGGTTGGAAACCATTATTTTTTGGCAAAGCAATCCTTTTTGTCTCCAATAAGGAAAAGTTGTCGTGACAAAACTCTTAGGAGGCAACTACAATTACTCATTCCGTTTTCGTGTTTGGAACAAATTCTAGTCGTCTTAGCAGTTGATCCCACATCGAGAATAAATTTTTCATGCCATATTTTATAAACCCATGTGCTTGTAATTGTTGAGCATCAATTCGCAGTCTCTGCAAGCCACTTGAGTCTAGTTTTGTGGACTCGGAAGCATTAACGCGAAGGTAATTTCTTCTTCTTTTCTTGTACTTTTCTTCCTTTGTTGTTTTTGTAGGTCAAACAAGAAGGATTTTTTCTTGTTTAACAAGATGATCCATGCATGAAGAATACCATCATAGGGTGTGAGGGAATGGGTACTCATCCCTGCCCGAATATCGGAACATTACTCTTATGGACCGACTACCGGAGAGATTACTCTCAATGTGGCCCGACTACCAGAGAGATTACTC
The DNA here is from genome assembly GCA_005239525.1 of Nicotiana knightiana. Lineage (NCBI taxonomy): Eukaryota > Viridiplantae > Streptophyta > Magnoliopsida > Solanales > Solanaceae > Nicotiana > Nicotiana knightiana. The sequence goes on along the minus strand of ML377671.1, from coordinate 57,202 downwards.
TCAATGTGGTTGGTCGTTAAGCTTGAAGACCTTTAAAAGTTCGCGGTAAAGACCTCTAAATGACGGTGTTGATCTTAGCCTCATCGTCCCTCACTCTACCATGCCGAAATAGTTCTTCAAGTGCCAAAGGAAGTTTTCCACTTCTTGTGCATCATGAACACCTTTGAACACCGGGGGTTTGAGAGCCTCGATCTTGGCCTCCCTCATCACCACAACATTGTTGGCTCCCTCGGTCACGCTAGCATTGACATGATCCTCGAGTGACTCTATCTTTTCCTTCATAGCATCGAAAGTACTTAAAGCCTCCATGAGTCTGCACTCTAAGGAAGTGATGGTTTGCCTTAGTTCCATCTTGGTCTGTGTACGTCCCTCCAAGTCATTTCGGATACTCTCTATCTCTTCAAGAGTGTGCCCCTCAAGAATGCTAAGGGTTCCTTCTATCTTACCCAAATGTTGTCCAAAGATCTCCACGGCGTCCATCCCGGTGTTCATCTTTATCACCCACTATTTACCGAGCGAGACGTCCTCGGGCAAGACCTCCAATTCATCCTCGCTCGCCTCAGTGATAGATGGTTCTTTGGATGTAAGCCCTTCGTTTAACACAACCTCGGGTGGAACCTCCTGGCTTTTGTTGGTGGTATTCCTCTTTTTGTTACGGCCGCTCTTGCCAGCAACTTCCTGAATGACGTTGGCTTCTGTGGACGTTAATTTCTCCGTCGTTCGCCATTCCATTAGTTGCAACCTGGCTCTGGTACCACGTTGTCACGTCCTTAGTATCAAACTAAATACACGTGAGGCACTTGACAACTCGCTCATGATCTTGCACAACTTACTCACGTTCTTGTTATGCCAAGCCAGTCTTACTACACTCAAGATCGCTAAAGAATGTTACAACACAGGATAATTGCCAAATGAAACTTCTGTATTTGTATTAGAGAAAACTTGATTATTTTTGCTTGATGAGTTACAAATGAATACCCCTTATTTATACTAATCACCTAGGGGATAGTGTGTAAATAATAATTATTCCACAAGTCCTTCCATATTTACAGATAAGTACACCCTCTAGAATTTTCTACATGACTAGAACATTCCAAGGATTTCCTTCTTCCTACCAAGTCCATAAATATCTAGAGCTTTCTCAAGGAAATTCTAGAATATTCCACCATGATCTAGTCACTAACTTATGTAACCCTTTCATATGGCAAAAATATATGCCAAGTGGCACCTACATGAGATGATGATGTAGTGGGTCATGCATATGGTCCCTATTCTTATGGATTTTAAAAAAGGATTTGAGTAATACATTAGTATACTGAAAATGTAAAGATTTTTTTGTCTTTTAGATATGTGAATAAGTAGCAAAAATTGCAAGGGGCGCCTTATTTGGTCAACCCCATTTAACCTATACCCATATTTTTAAAATTATTTAACTTATACCCTAATTTTTACAACTTCAGGCGCCTCCTTCTTCCTGCTACCTGTGCGCTCCTTTCTTCTTTCATGTTTAAGGAGTTTGGATTAATATGGCGCTTGACAATAAAACTTTAGCTTATTTAGTGCTGAAATTTTTACAAATGAACTAAATAACCTCAGCATCTTCTGCTAAAGTTTTTTGGAAAAGCTTTATGACAAAACTAATAAATACAGGACAAAACTTCAGCTTATTTAGTACTGAAATTTTTATAAATGAACTAAATAACTTCAGCATCTTTTGCTGAGGTTTTTTGAAAAAGCTTTATGATAAAACTAATGAATCCAGGACAAAACTTCAGCTTATTTAGTGCTGAAGTTTTTATAAATGAACTAAATAACTTCAGCATCTTCCGCTGAAGTTTATAAAAAAAGCTTTATGACAAAACTAATGAATCCAGGACAAAACTTCAGCTTATTTAGTGCTGAAGTTTTTACAAATGAACTAAATAACTTCACCATCTTCTGCTGAAGTTTTTGAAAAAGCTTTACGACCAAATTATTGAATCCAGGACAAAACTTCAGCTAAAACATGCTAAAGTTCAACAAAAAGAGAACGAAACTTCAGCTAGTAGAATGCTTAAGTTCAACCATCTACTAGAATCCTAAAGTTTGCGTGATTGTCTTTGCTACTTCAGGCTCGTATGCCTAAAGCTTATGCGCAAAGTGGGTACGCTTGCAATTTTTTTTGCAAAGCGGGTATAAGTTAAAACGTGGCCCAAAAAGCGGATATAGATGCAAATCCCCCGAATAAATATTGTGCATAGCGGTAACAAATTGGTTAAAAGTAAAAATAGTTAATCACCCATATTATCCACTAAAAATGGGTTGGATAATGAACTTTTAAGAACGGGTCAAATATGGATAAGAACCATATTATCCATTTAGAAAATGAATAACCAATGGATAACTAATGGATTTAACTTTTACATGGGTAAAATATCAAATTGCCTCAAGTTTGGGAGACTAATAGCTTGTTTGGCCAAGCTGCAAAAATCAGCTTATTTTGAGAAGTATTTTTCAAAAGTACTTTTTGTGAGAAATAATTTTGTGTTTAGCAAATTAATTTGAAATTCACTTCTGAGTAGCAATTAGTGTTTGACCAAACTTTTAAAAACTGCTTCTAAGTGTATTTTTCTCAAAAGTACTTTTCAAAAAAGTGTTTTTGGAGATAAACTACTTTTTTCTGCTTTTGCTTCTCCTCAAAAGCACTTTTTTTTTCTTCCAAAAGCTTGGTCAAAAACTTCAGCTTTGAAAAAAAAGTGCTTCTAGGATTGGAGAAGCTTAGCCAAACAGGCTATAAGAATTCTCCTAAATTTCATTTCATGAAGCCATGGATAATATGGGTAGATAATATGATTACTCATATTATCCGCGGGTTAACTCGTTTTTTATCCGAACTAAATATAAATCGGATCGAATAATCTACTATTTTTTATTACCTGTTTTCGACCCGTCCCATATTCGATCCTATCCACCTGCTTACCACCCCATAAATATGCAAATGAAGTGTATGGTATCAAAATTCACGAGACCCAAAAAATAATCGCATAGTACGAACCATAAGAATCAAGTGCATTCCAGTTGGGTTCTCAATATTTTGGTCAATAGATACAAACTTTACCTGTTTCCCCCATCTTTTAATTTAATATTATTGTAGCCGCTATTTCTTATTTAGAAAAAACATTGCTTTAAAACAGTGTCCAAAGTTTTGACCTGAAGAAAATTACTTACCAGCTGCAGATGCACGTCACATTTCGGCTCGTGCTATTACCATTATCAAGTTTTTTTTTACCAAGAGTTTAGTTAAGTTATACCATCAATGACTTGAGGTTCGATAAATTGTATGATTCTTCATTTGAGACGGATTCAGAATTTTGAGTTTATATTAAATCGTTATTTTAAAAAGTATAGTAACTTACTTGATTTTAAAAATTATTTATACAGATATAAAATTTTGGCCAAAGTTACAAGGTTCTCCGTACCCATAACTAAAACGCTAGCTTTGCCTCTGCTATGCACCATCATGTATGATGTTCTGTTGAACATGCCATTCTTGAATTGCATATGCTTTAGATTTGATCCAAGTAGAAGAAAGGACTGAGATCTGGATACAATTTCCATATTACAACTTGTTTGGATGGTTGTAACCTGTTAGTATTGTATCGTATTATTTACTTTAATTATAATTTTTGTTTTAATTGTTACTTAAATTCTTTTGTGTCCTATCGTTAAATTCGTTGTTACAACGTAACAACAAAAAGAGTCATTTTATGTAACGACGGATTTGATGTAGTGGCGTCGTTACTTTGCTTTTTCTCTCGTCTTGCACTTCCTTATTATTAAATAATCATATTTTATCCTTTATTATACTTTTTTATATTATAATTCTATCCCGCATCCTATTTTTTCTTAATAATATTGTAAGTCTATTATTCATATTGTTGGTGCATGACATCATAAAACTATATTATCTATTCAAATATTATATTATCAAACAATACAATACAATATAATGAAGTACAACAATACGATACATTATAAAACGACATGTAAGAATCATTCAAACAAGCTGTTAGTTTATTTCAGATTATAGCCTTTTCACAAATAAGGATCATTTTGATTATTGTAATCCGATTAGTTAAAGTGTCATTTTCTTAAAGTCACAATAACTTGCTAGGTGGGAGTAGATCAAATTGGGCAACAAAAAATAAACTACCCTCCATGTTCGATGTCACCAAACAACAGGGTTGAATTTTAATTTGCCAATAAGAAACATATTTAAACACTCAATCTTCACGCGCAAACACGTAGAACATTAGCAGGAATAATCAACCACAAATTATCAAATGCTCAAATTCCAGTAAGAACTAGACTTTGATTCGATAGTTGAAATTTCCTTTTCCCTCAGCCGTCAGATCTGACTGGTTTGATCATCCCCAAATTCTTTACATTTTTTCATAACACAAATGTAGTGTAGTGGAAAGAACTAGAGTAGAATTAACCTATTATACTTAAAGAGGCTAATTAAGGAAATATGTATAAAGTATGAAGATGGAAATAGTCACGTGAAGCTGCTTAATAGGGTGAGCTGCTTTATTTTAAACGTTGCTCCACCCTCACACTCATAAAAAAAATTACTCGTGTTTATACCAAACCACATTAGCTTACTACGATTAAGAGACAGATTGAGGTGATACAATATATATACACTTCATCTGTTTTTATTTAGGTGAACTTATTTAATTGGACACGAAAGTTAAGAAAAGAGCGACATATATTTTGTGTGGCTATAAATCGTTGCATATAGGTAAATCGTTTCCAAATAAGGAAAGAAGTTATTCTTTTTGACACAGACTAAAAAAGAAATAAATTGAAACGGATGGAGTATTAAATAACTAGTTTAGAGAAAAAGCTGCATATTTCATGTGTTAATTAAACACTAGGCAATATATAGAACTAGGACAACTATAAATGTTAGACCTTTGTGACTTAGACCAAGTATAACGACCTGTAACAAATACTAGTGAATACAAGAATCAGCCTTCACAAACTTCCTCGTTACTTTTCTTGTAGTATATATACACTTGTTTGTTCGGCTTCTACCAGCCATAGGATAGTAAAGAGGGAAAAGTAAAGAGAAAGAAAGGGTCAAATTTTGATCAAGAAAGTGAAAAATGGAGAGAAGGAGGGGCTTGTATGTGTTGATCGTGGCAATCATAATTATTGTGAGTGGAGCTGAAGGGCAACTAGTAGAGAACTTCTACGGTTTTACTTGTCCAAATGTGGAAATCATAGTTCAGCAGGCTGTGTCTACAAAGTTCAGCCAGACTTTTGTCACTATTCCAGCAACTCTGCGTCTCTTTTTCCATGATTGCTTTGTTGAGGTAACAGCCTAATCTTCTGCTACAATTTTGATTGCTGTCTTTTTACCTGCAGAGTAATTTCTTTCTAGAATTAAACCGTTGGCATGTCTCAAGCAAGAGTAATCTTCCCATGTTACTTCTCTGAATTTTGGTAAAAGTTTCAGAACAAGCAAGAATAATGTTTTCGCAACATATAAGAATGAAGAGAATTATTTCTATACTTTGGATAGCTCCCGCCACCAACACTTAGCAATAGGTTTCGCATGATACTAGGTGCAAGGAAGTGGAAATAATAACAATAATGCATAGCTTTTTCTAACTGAGATAATTATGAACCAAATCAAAATAGTACTAAATTTTAATATCATTTCCGTTAAAGAAGAAACATTGACATTCTTCATCTTCACAAAACTGTTAATATCTTGTATTTGGATGATGATATAAAGCTCATCAATGTGGTTTAGCTTTCAAGGTAAGAAGATTGGGAAGTAAACAAATTTTATATGATAGAATATATACTGATGAGAAAAATATTTCAGTATGCTAACTGATCAAGATTTCTCTCTATTGCATCTTTTCTCAGGGATGTGACGCCTCTGTTCTCATAGCTTCACCAAATGGAGACGCGGAAAAAGATTCTTCAGATAATATTTCCCTTGCAGGAGATGGCTTTGACACTGTAATAAAGGCAAAAGAAGCAGTAGAGGCTCTGTGCCCTGGAGTAGTATCATGCGCAGATATTTTAGCCATCGCCACCAGAGATGTCGTAGTGCTGGTAATACAAGACACAGAAACCATTTTCCCTTTTCATTTACCTAAAAAATGTAACTGTCACTTGACTTATTGATTTCCTTTGGTGAAAACATTCAGGCAGGAGGTCCTGCATACAATGTAGAATTGGGACGTCGCGATGGGCTCATCTCCAAGGCTTCTCGGGTTGCTGGAAAATTGCCAGAACCTCACTTCAATCTCAATCAACTTACAACTATGTTTGCCAACCACAATCTCAGCCAATTTGACATGATAGCTCTTTCTGGTGCTCACACACTTGGCTTCTCTCACTGTGACCGTTTTGCAAACCGTCTCTACTCGTTTACCTCATCCAACCCCCTTGACCCTTCTTTGGATCCCGAATATGCTAAACAACTAATGCAAATGTGCCCTCAAAAAGTAGATCCTTCCATTGCTATAAACATGGATCCTGTGACTCCGCGAACCTTTGACAATGAGTATTACAAGAATCTGGTTGGAGGAAAGGGTTTGTTCACCTCAGATCAGGTGCTCTTCACCGATGAAGCGTCTCAACACACTGTTAATGATTTTGCTAATAATGCTTTCGAATTTAATGGAGCTTTTGTCACTGCAATGAGAAAACTCGGAAGAGTTGGTGTCAAAACTGGTAATCAAGGTGAAATAAGACTGGACTGCACCAGGTTCAACTCATGAGGCCCAAGTTCTAGCCTCCAACAAAAGGAAAAAAAAATGATACTTTGTAAATCCATGTTAGAAATGAGAAAAGTTGAAATAATTTGTTTTTGGCAATATATTTGATGTAACTGGTTAAATAACTCACGTGTTTTGAGTTTTGCAATATTCTTATACTAGACACTCATATGAGTTGAGTGAAACTTTCACGACCCCAAATCCTAACCGGCAGTGATGGCGCCTATCATGGAACTAGGTGAGCCAACCATTTCAGATTATCAATATAAATATCATAATTTTCTCAAAAATTTAGCAGATTTTAAAATAGCAGAATGAGGTGAAATAAATACACACTTCCCCAAAACCTGGAGTCAATTGTCATGAGCATCTAGACTGAAAATACGATGTACAACATAGTGACTTGCTACAACAAAAGTCTGAGGTACAAAAGACCAAAAGAACTATGATCTGAGGGAAGGAAAGGAGGTGAGTTGGGGACGCTGTGCAGCTACCTCAATCCTCGAACAACTCCAAGCTCGTCCGAAAACACTGAGCCTCTAATAATAAATGTTGGATAAATGTTTTCATACGAGATTTTTAAATGAAAACCGGAATTGTATGAAATATTCGGAATTGTAGATTCCTGACTTGATTTATTCATTTTCACGGTTAATTATTATATGGATTTACATGATTTAAATGCTCTTCACTACACTCAAGTTTTTAGTTACTTTGATTACTTACTGAGTTGTCACGTTACTCCCTGCACCTCTGTGTGCAGATCCAGGTATCAGACCATCTCACTAGTTGATTTCCAGACGAGCTTGGAGTTGTTCGAGGATTAAGGTAGCTGCACAACGTCCCCAGCTCACCTCCTTTCCTTCCCTCAAATCATAGTTCTTTTGGTCTTTTGTACCTCAGACTTTTGTTATAGCAAGTCACTATGATGTTCATTGTATTTTCAGTCTTAGATGCTCATGACAGTTGACTCCAGGTTTTCGGTAAGTGTGTATTTGTTTCACCTCATTCTGCAATTTTAAAATCTGCTAAAGTTTTGGGAAAATTATGATATTTATATTGATAGTCTGAAATGATTGGCTCGCCTAGTTCCATGATAGGCGTCATCACGGCCGGTTAGGATTTGAGGTCGTGACAGTTCCACTCAGCTCATACGAGTCTCTAGTATAAGAATATTGCAAAACTGAAAACACGTGATTTATTTAACCAGTTACATCAAACATATTGCCAAAAACAAATTATTTCAACTTTTCACATTTCTAACATGGATTTACAAAGTTTCATTTTTTTTCCTTTTGTTGGAGGCTAGAACTTGGGTCTCATGAGTTGAACCTGGTGCAGTCCAGTCTTATTTCACCTTGATTACCAGTTTTGACACCAACTCTTCCGAGTTTTCTCATTGCAGTGGCAAAAGCTCCATTAAATTCGAAAGCATTATTAGCAAAATCATTAACAATGTGTTGAGACGCTTCATCAGTGAAGAGCACCTGATCTGAGGTGAACAAACCCTTTCCTCCAACCAGATTCTTGTAATACTCATTGTCAAAGGTTCGCGGAGTCACAGGATCCATGTTTATAGCAATGGAAGGATCTACTTTTTGAGGGCACATTTGCATTAGTTGTTTAGCATATTCGGGATCCAAAGAAGGGTTAACGGGGTTGGATGAGGTAAACGAGTAGAGACGGTTTGCAAAATGGTCACAGTGAGAGAAGACAAGTGTGTGAGCACCAGAAAGAGCTATCATGTCAAAATGTCTGAGATTGTGGTTGGCAAACATAGTTGTAAGTTGATTGAGATTGAAGTGAGGTTTTGGCAATTTTCCAGCAACCCGAGAAGCCTTGGTGATGAGCCCATCGTGATGTCCCAATTCTACATTGTATGCAGGGGGATCAGCCACCAGCTAGACCAGCGAGGGGTCGAGGTCGCGGTCGAGGCCGTGGTAGAGGTAGAGGACAACTCGTGCGGCAGCCAGTGAAGTATCAATTGATCCCCCTACTGTTCAAGATCAGGTTCCAGCCGCAGATGCTCCAGTGGGACAGGCTCAGGCACCGGCAGTGCCTAATGTTATTTCGGGTCTTCAGGAGACCTTAGCTTAGATCTTGACTGTGTGTACCACCCTTGCTCAGGCAGTTTCCGCCTCAGGCCGGGGGAGGCAGTCAGACTCTCGGACACCTGAGCAGGCTACTCAGGGCCAGCAGACACCGGGAGCAGGCCATTCTGGTTCCAGGGGTTTATTTCAGTCCTAGTCTCCAGCTCAGGGAGCTGTTATGAGTGTGGAGAGTTCGGGCATATGAGGAGGTAGTGTCCTCATCTTCTTGGAGGTCCATCTCAGATGAGGAGCCAGCCATCGACTTCAGCTCCAGTTACTTTACCACCCACCCAGGCAGCCAGGGTGGTAGTCAGTCAGTTAGAGGCCGCCGTAGAGGGGGAGGTCGAGCAGAGGTTAGGCCCGTATGTATGCCTTTCCAGCCAGACCAGCTGCTATGGCCTCCGATGCAGTGATCACAGGTATTGTCTCAGTCTGTTGACGAGATGCTTTGGCTTTATTTGACCCTGGTTCTACATATTCCTATGTTTCTTCATATTTTACCCATTTTCTGGATATGCCCCGTGAGTCTTTAGTTACATATGTTCATGTGTTGACTCCGGTGGGCGATATTTTTGTTGTGGACCATGTGTATCGGTCGTGTGTGATATCTATTAGGGGTCTGGAGACCCGAGCGGACCTACTATTACTCAGCATGGTCGATTTTGATGTGATATTGGGCATGGACTGGTTATCTCCGTGTCATGTCGTTCTTGATTGTCACGCTAAGACCATGACCTTAGTTATGCATGGATGTCCGAGGGTTGAGTGGAGAGGTTCTTCTGATTATGTGCCTAGCATCGTGATTTCCTACCTGAAGGCTCAGCGTATGGTTGAGAAAGGTTGTTTATCATATCTGGCTTTTGTGAGGGATGTTAGTGGTGAGACTCCCGCTATTGATTAATTTTCTGTGGTCCGTGACTTTCTGGTCGTGTTTCCTGCAGACCTTCCAGGCATGTCGCCTGACAGGGACATTGATTTTAGTATTGACCTGGTGCCAGGCACTCAGCCTATTTCTATTCCACCTTATCGTATGGCACCATCGGAGCTAAACGAATTAAAGGATCCGCTTCAGGAACTCCTAGATAAGGGGTTCATTCGGCCTAGTGTGTCACCTTAGGGTGAACCGGTGTTGTTTGTAAAGAAGAAGGATGGTTCTATGCGTATGTCTATTGATTATCGGCAGCTGAACAGAGTTACGGTGAAGAACCGATATCCCTTGCTTCGTATAGATGACTTGTTTGATCAGTTGCAGGGTTCCAGGGTATTTTCTAAGATTGACTTGCATTCCGTCTATCATCAATTGAAGATTCGGGGGCCAGACATCCCGAAGACTAATTTCAGGAGTAGATATGGTCATTATGAGTTTCTGGTTATGTCATTCAGGCTGACCAATGCCCCAGCAGCCTTTATGAACTTGATGCACAGTGTATTCCGGCCTTACCTGGATTCTTTCGTCATCGTGTTCATTGACGATTTCTTGGTGTATTCCCGATCTCGGGAGCATCATGAGAAACATTTGAGAGTTGTGCAACAGACCTTGAGAGAGAAGAGATTGTATGCAGAATTTTTGAAGTATGAGTTCTAGCTTGATTCAGTAGCATTCTTGGGGCACGTGGTGTCCAGTGAGGGTATTCAGGTTGATCCGAAGAAGGTAGAGGCGGTGCAGAGTTGTCCTAGATCGTCATCAGCTACTGAGATTCGTAGTTTCCTTGGTTTGGAAGGGTACTATCGTTGTTTCGTCAAGGGATTTTCATTTAATGCAGCACCTATGACCAGACAAACCAAGAAGGGTGCTCAGTTCAGGTGGACTGAGGAGTGTGAGGAGAGCTTTCAGAAGCTCAAGTCAGCTTTGACTACAGCTCCGGTATTGATTTTGCCTACGNACCAGACTGACCCAGAAGGGTGCTCAGTTCAGGTGGACTGAGGAGTGTGAGGAGAGCTTTCAGAAGCTCAAGTCAGCTTTGACTACAGCTCCGGTATTGATTTTGCCTACGGGTTCAGGTTCTTATACAGTTTACTGTGATGCCTCGATAGTTGGCCTTGGAGCGGTTTTGATGCAGGATGGTAGGGTGATTGCCTACGCGTCCAGAAAGTTGAAGGTGCACGAAAATAATTACCCAATGATCTTGAGCTAGCAGCTATTGTCCACGCCTTGAAGATTTGGCGTCATTATTTGTATGGAGTGCATTGTGAGATTTTCACTGATCATCGTAGTTTGCAGCATCTGCTTAAGCAGAAGGATTTGAATTTGTGTTAGAGGAGGTGGTTGGATCTTCTCAAGGATTATGACCTCATTATCTTATATCATCCGAGGAAGGCCAATGTAGTGGTCGATGCCCTGAGTCGCAGAGCAGAGAGTTTGAGAAGTTTAGCCTATCTTCCAGTAGCAGAGCGACCATTAGCGCTTGATGTTCAGGCTTTAGCGGGTCAGTTGGTGAGATTGGATCTATCAGCGCCTCCGCGGGTATTGACTTATGTAGCCTCCAAGTCTTCTTTTTATGATCATATTAGAGCACGCCAGTATGATGATCGACACTTGCTTTTTCTTTAGGACAGGGTCCGTCGCGATGATGCCAGGGATGTGGTTATTGGTGATGATGGGGTCATGATGATGCAGGTCCAAATTTGCATGCCCAATGTGGATGGGCTTCGAGAATTGATTCTAGCTGAGGCCTATAGTTCGCGGTATTCCATCCATCCGGGTGCCGCAAAGATGTATCAGGATCTGAGACAACATTATTGGTGGAGGCGGATGAAGAGAGATATTGTTGAGTTTGTGGCTCAGTGTCTCAACTGTCAGCAGGTCAAGTATGAGCATCAGAGACCAGGTGGATTACTTCAGAGATTTGATATTCCGGAGTGGAAGTGGGAGCGAATCACCATGGACTTTGTAGTTGGACTCCCACGGACTTCGAGGAGGTTTGATGCTATATGGGTTATTGTGGATCGGCTGACCAAGTCCGCGCACTTCATTCCTGTTGGTACTACTTATTCTTCGGAGCGGTTAGCTGAGATTTATATCAGGGAGATTGTCCGATTGCATGGGGTTCCAATTTCTATCATTTCTGACAGAGGTACTCAGTTCACATCTCAGTTTTGGAGAGTCGTACAGAGAGAGTTGGGTACTCAGGTTGAGTTGAGAACAACATTTCATCCTCAGACCGACGGACAGTCGGAGCGTACTATTCAGATTTTGGGGGATATGTTACGTGTCTGTGTCATTGATTATAGGGGTTCATGGGACCCGTTTCTTCCACTCGCGGAGTTTTCTTATAATAATAGCTATCAGTCGAGTATCCAGATTCTCCGTATGAGGCTTTATATGGTAGGAGGTGTAGATCTCTGGTTGGTTGGTTTGAGCCGGGAGAGTCTAGGCTATTGGGCACAGACTTGGTTCAGGATGCGTTGGGTAAGGTGAAACTGATTCAGGAGCGGCTTCGCACGGCGCAGTCTAGGCAGAAGAGTTATGCGGACCGGAAGGTCCGAGATGTGTCTTTCATGGTTGGGGAGAAGGTACTGCTGAAGGTGTCACCCATGAAGGGTGTTATGAGGTTCGGGAAGAGGAGAAAGTTGAGTCCCCGGTTTATTGGGCATTTTGAGGTGTTTCAGAGGATTGGGGGGGTGGCTTATAGGCTTGCCATGCCTCCCAGCTTATCGAGTATTCATTCGGTGTTCCATGTGTCGATGCTCCAGAAGTATGTTGGTGACCCGTCTCATGTTTTGGACTTCAGCACGGTTCAGCTCGAGGGTGATATGTCATATGAGGTAGAGACAGTGGCTATTTTGGGTCGTCGGGTCAGGCGGTTGAGATCAAAGGATATAAATTCAGTGAAGGTTCAGTGGAGAGGACAGCCGGTGGAGGATGCCACCTGGGAGACCGAGCGGGAGATGCGGAACAAATATCCTCACTTATTCGAGACTCCAGGTATGTTTCTAGACCCGTTCGAGGACGAACATTTATTTAAGAGGGGGAGGATGTAACGACCCGGCCGGTCATTCCGTGAGATTAGCCCCGTTTTTCCCATTTCTGCTTTATCATATATTTCTTAACATGTTTATGTTGTGTTGGGTCGTTTGGTTTGGGTTCGGAGTGGTCGTGGTTAGAATTGAGACACTTAGTCTCTTAAATTAGCTTAATAGTTAAAACGTCAACTGGGAGTTGACTTATTGGTAAACAACATCGGAATGCAGATTTTATGGCTCGGATAACTTCGTCAGGTGATTTGGTACTTAGGACTGTGTTCGGAATGAAGTTTTGATGTCCGATGTAGAATTAGGCTTGAATTAGCGAAAGTTAGTTTTTGGCGATTTTCGGTCGGCGGTGGAAAATAGGCTATCATGGTCGGAATGGGATTCCGGAAGTTGGAGCAGGTTCGTAATGTCATTTTGGATATGTGTGCAAAATTTCAGGTCAATCGGATGTGTTTTGGTTGGTTTCGGCATCATTGGCAAAATTTAGAAGTTTCAAAGTTCATAGGCTTGAATTTGATGTAATTTTGGTGTTTTCGTGTTGTTTTTGGTGTTTCAAAGGCTCGACTAAGTTTGAATGATATTATGGGGTGTGTTGGTAGGATTGGTTGAGGTCTCGGAGGCCTCGGGTGTATTTCGGATGCTTAAACGGGCACTTTTTGGCCTTAAGAAGTTTGTTGTTTTCTGGTGTTTTAGAAGCAGTGATTTCTTCACTGCGATCGCGTGGATTCATCCGCGATCGCGTAGAGTAAAAGAGTGGGGCAGGCATTTTGTTCTATGCGATTGTGTGGTTAGGATTGCGATCGCATAGGTTGAGCAGGTGAAGCAGTGTGATCGCGTGGGCTGTGGTGCGATCGCATAGAGGTTCTGAGGCGCGTGTGTGGGATGGTCATTTGTTCTATGTGATCGCGTGTGTTGGTGTGCGATCGCGTAGAGTGGTCTGGGGTGTGCATCACGATTGCGTGGCTAGAGTCGCGATCGCACTGAAGGGATTATAAGTGCTGGGCAGAATATTTTAAAGCCCATTGTTGCAAAAATTTTACCACTTTCCTCCATTGATAAACAGGTTTAGATCTATTTGAGAAGGTTTGAAGAAGAAATCAAAGGGTCTCACTTGGAGGTAAGGTTTTCAACTTCATAACTCGTTTCTACATCGTTTTCTAAGTAATTAAACCGGAAAATTGTTGAAATTAAACCCAAATTTGGGGAGGTTAAGTGCATGGGATTGGAATTTTCTTTTGAGGAATTGAGTGGGAAATTGTGGTCCGATTTTAGTGTTCTTGGTATGCATAGAATCGTGGGAGGACGAGGATTCTAGTGATGTAAATTTATCGAATTCCGAGACATGGGCCCGAGCCTCGGGTTTGGCCGAATTTCGAGAATTATGTTAAAATTTGTATCTTTCGATTGGGTTATGTTTCGTTAGCGTATATTGACGATGTAAATCCAATTTTGGTTAGATTCGGAGCATTTGGGAGCCAATTCAAGGGTAAGCGCATCGCGGAGTGGCTTTTGAGCTGTTTTGAGGTAAGTAACGATTCTAACTCTAAACCTGAGGGTATGGAACCCCGTTATTTGATATTGTGCTGATAAATGAGGTGACACACATTCTAGGTGACGNGGGGTGGGGCGTGCACCGATATGGATTGTGACTTGGTCTGTCCCGTAGCGACTATTAATCCGCGTATTTGATTTGAAACCTTACGACATCCTGTCTTTCAGAAGTTTATACTTGTTAGGGGATGTGAGCCACGTTTAGGGCCTTGTGCCGACCTGTTTAGACCCTCAAGGGGTACTTTTACATTATTCTACCACTATCATGTTAGAATAATTGTGAACTCAGTCATGTTTCCTACTTGTTGTTATTTTCACTGTTATCACACTGCTTTGAAAACTCTGAAAAGTATTTTGGGCTGAGCCCCGTAAATTGAGATAAATTGCCCAAGTGGCTTGTGTGGGTGACTGAGTCAGGCCGAGAGCCGAGTATGTGAGGATAGATGTGGATCGGGTTGCATGCCGCAACAATATAGATTATATACATATATGGATCGGGCTGCACACCGCAACAATATATGATATATATGAATCGGGATACACGCCGCAACAATATACATATTGGATCGGGTTGCACGCTGCAACGAATATAGAGCTTGGGTTGTAGGATCCCCTCTGGAGTCTGTACAGCCCCAGTGGGCGTAGTCGACTGTAATATGGATCGGGTTGTACGCCGCAGCAATATATGTTATATATATGGATCGGCCTGCACGCTGCAGCAGTATATATATAGTGGAGTGGGTTGCCCGCCGCAGCAGTTGTGTGTGTTCATGGTACTTACTGAGTACGAGTGTTAAGTGAGAGCATGAGATACTGATATTGGAGTCGCGAGTGACTGAGAGGCTTGCCCGGAAGGCTTTATTGTGAGTGATACTGTGCCCGAGGGGCTTATATTTTATGAAAATGTTGTTTTCACTCTTCTTTACACTGAGCCTCTGATAATAAATGTTGGATAAATGTTTTAATAGGAGATTTTTAAATGGAAACCGGAGTTTTATGAAATATTCGGAATTGTAGATTCCTGACTTGATTTATTCATTTCCACGGTTAATTATTATATGGATTTACATGATTTAAATGCTCATCACTACACTCAAGTTTTTAGTTACTTTGATTACTTACTGAGTTGGCGTACTCACGTTACTCCCTGCACCTCTGTGTGCAGATCCAGGTAGCGGACCATCTCATTTATAACATATATTGTTGCGGCGTGCAGCCCAATCCATATTATAGTCGACTGCGCCCACTGGGGTGTACAGACTCCGAAGGGGCTCCTACAGCCCAAGCGCTATATTCGCTGCAGCGTGCAGCCCGATCCAATATGTATATTGTTGCAGCGTGCAGCCCGATCCATATATATCTATATTGCTGCGGCGTGTAGCCCGATCCATATATGTATATAAACTATATTGTTGCGGCGTGCAGCCCGACCCATATGTAATATATAACATGTATATTGCTGCGACGTGCAGCCCGATCCATAGTTATTCTCACATATTCGGCTCTCGGCTTATCACATATATACTGCTGCGGCGTGCAGCCCGATCCACAGCTATCCTCACATACTCGGCTCTCGGCCTGACTCAGTCACCCTCAAGCCACTTGGGCAATTTATCTCAACTTTCGGGGCTCAGTCAAAAATACTTTTCAGAGTTTTCAAAGTAATGTGATAACAGTGAAAATAACAACAAGTAGGAAACATGACTGAACTCACAATTGTTCTAACAGGATAGTGGTAGAATAGTATAAAAGTACCCCCTGAGGGTCTAAACAGGTCGGCACAAGGCCCCAAACGTGGCTCACAACCCCTAACAAGTATAAACTTCTGAAAGACAGGATGTCGTAAGGTTTCAAATCAAATACGCGGCTTAATAGTCGCTACGGGACGGACCAAGTCACAGTCCCTATCGGTGCACACCCCCCTCCCCACGCTCGTCACCTAGCATGTGCGTCACCTCATTTATCAACACAATATCAAATAACGGGGTGTCATACCCTCAGGTTTAGAGTTACAATCGTTACTTACCTGAAAACAGCCAAAAAGCTACTTCGCAATGCGCTTTCCCCTGGACTTGGCTCCCAAATGCTCCGAATCTAACCAAAATCATATTAACGTTGTCAATATACGCTAACGGAACAAAACCCAATCGAAAGATACAAATTTTAACACAATTCTCGAAATTCGGCCAAACCCGAGCCCCGGACCCACGTCTCGAAATTCGATAAAATTTACATCACTAGAATCCTCATTCTCCCACGATTCTATGCATACCAAGAACACTAAAATCGGACCACAATTGCCCACTCAATTCCTCAAAAGAAAATTCCAATCACATGCACTTAACCTCCCCAAATTTGGGTTTAATTTCAACAATTTTCCAGTTTAATTACTTAGAAAATGATATAGAAACGAGTTATGAAGTTGAAAACCTTACCTCCAAGTGAGACCCTTTGATTTCTTCTTCAAACTTTCTCAAATAGCTCTAAACTTGTTTATCAATGGAGGAAAGTGGGAAAAATTTCGCAACAATGGGCTTTAAAATATTCTGCCCAGCACTTATAATCCCTTAAGTGCGATCGCGACTCTAGCCACGCAATCGCGATGCACACCCCAGACCACTCTACGCGATCGCACACCAATACACGAGATCGCATAGAACAAATAACCATGCACACGCGCCTCAGAACCTATATGCGATCGCACCACAGCCCACGCGATCACACTGCTTCACCTGCTCAAGCTATGCGATCGCAATCCTAACCACGCGATCGCATAGAACAAAATGCCTACCCCACTCTTTTATTCTATGCGATCGCGGATGAATCCACGCGATCGCAGTGAAGAAATCACTGCTGCTAAAACACCAGAAAACAGCAGACTTCTTAAGGCCAAAAAGTGTCCGTTTAAGCATCTGAAATACACCCGAGGCCCTCGAGACCTCAAGCAATCCTACCAACACACCCCATAACATCATTTAAACTTAGTCGAGCCTTCGATACACCAAAAACAACACGAAAACACCAAAATTACATCAAATTCAAGCCTATGAACTTTGAAACTTCTAAATTTCGCCAATGATGCCGAAACCAACCAAAACACATCCGATTAACCTGAAATTTTGCACACATATCCAAAATGACATTACGAACCTGCTCCAACTTCCGGAATCCCATTCCGAGGTCGTTTACCAATAAGTCAACTCCCCGTTGACTTTTTTAACTATTAAGTTATTTTAAGAGACTAAGTGTCTCAATTCTCACCACGACAACTACAAACCCAAACCAAACGACCCAACACAACATAAACAGGTTAAGCAATATATGATAAAGCAGAAATGGGAAAACGGGGCTAATCTCACGGAACGACCGGCCGGGTCGTTACAGGAACCATATGAATAGTATAATTAGTGAGTTGAGACAAGTAACAGGTTTAACATAAAGATACCCTAATCCAATCTGTGTTACTGACTTTAATCTTGACCTGCACCTGGTGCAATAATTTGCATCATCCACAAGCATGAACATAGTTAATCTGCTTGTATCTCATGGTACTGGTATTTAGCTAGACGCCATTACCATCAGCTATCACGATTCATGACTTTCTTTAGAATAGCAAGCGGTCAATGGCACGGGACTACAACCTGTGCGTTGTGCAGTGTAAAGCATTTCACCCATTAAAATAACTTGGTGCAAGGATAATTTAAAGAAACAAAGTTTAAAAAATGGAAGATCTCATTCAATAAATGATGGTTGACAACCAGAATATAACAATGTCAAGTTTCAATTACAATGCAAAATATACACCAATCAATAATTGCAATCAAACATTTAGCTCACATTACGAGGAACAGCTTCTAACACCATAAAAGGCAGTTGCGCCATCTCCATTGTTGCTTGCTCTCATTCAGGAGGAAGTTTTCCGGTTATGGCTAACAACGTCACCTCAGTGAAATGCTTGGATCCATAAGCTGGCTGAGAGTATCTGTGCAAACTACTCAAACTTCTATCCAAGCTTCACTTGACTGGTGGATTATGTACGAGATTTTCCATAAAGCTGATTGTATACAGCCTTTGTTCGATAAACTAGAATCATGCTAAGACAAGCAGCAATAATGCAGAGTCCACATAGTATTAAGGAAGTCAAGAAGAAGCATATGGCACCTTCACACTTTAGAGGTTCCTCCACAGCTAGAAAACTTGACAAAATAGATGCCCCATTCCATTGGCTGGGATGACGCTCTTGAGCTTGCTTTGCAGCTTCACTGTCATATATGCTACTAGCAATAATACCTGAGAATACTAATGAACCAGCTGGGTTCGCAACAGTGAGGAAATTGTACAAAGCTCCAAAATTCTTTAAGCCAAACAATTCAGAAGCAGCAGCTGGCACAATAGCCCAATGAGCCCCATAACCGAGCCCGACCAGAAGAGTACCAATGTACATAGCCCCTGGCCAACCCATAGCAAAGAAGAAATGCCCAAATGCCATTATAACTTGGGCAACAGCCATGGCTGCATGTCTTGGGTAGGCGTAATCCCTGTTTTGTCAATAGGACAAGGTTGCATGAGAAAAATATTCATTGAAATGAAGAACATTGTAAAGTTCAGTCAATATAGTCAATACGTAAGAAGCAATGTCATGTACCTCACAATTATTTCAGAAAAGTATCCACCCCCAATACGACCGAGGAAGTTCCATATGCTGATCATGGAAACAAATACATGTGTGTTATCATATCCTAAAGATTGGCTCATCTGACCCAAGTTATCAATCACAGTCAAACCAGATCCAGATCCTAAAAGTAGTGAGAAAAATATAATCCAAAGGTCTGCCTTTATCAAAGCCTGCATTAAGGTAAAGTCCTCCCCTCGATGGGGGCCCCGCCTTCTTTTGATCCTCACTGCTCCTTCTGCGGCTGCTTGAGCTAGTTTTGTTTGCAGTTGGGCAATTCTTTTTTGCCTTTCTAATGCTGGAAGCAAGTCTACGTCCTTAGGCTTCTCATCTTCAACCTCACTAAATATAATTTCCTGATCATCATTATGTTTAGATACACCAGGATCTTGTTTTTGTGACTCAGATAGAAGAGCCTCTTCTGATGGTTCTCTTGCCGCTTGAGAGAAGCTCAAGGAGATGGGAATCACCACCGGGATTACCAATAGAACGAATAAAACAGCTGTGAAGATTGTAGTGACGGTGTGACTCACGTCAACAAGGTCTTGAACAAGCATGACACCCATCAGGTAAGAAGCCAAAATAATGCAAATGCTGTAAATTAATGAAAAGCTGAACCCATCAGAAGGTCTGACTTGTCTGTGGCCACCAACAGGCCTTATTAAAAACATGAGAGAAATAACCACCATTGCAGGTCCAACGGCAACCATAAATATAAGTGAAGCATGATCTGGGGAATGGATCAGCGCATATATCTGAGTCATAATTGCACCACCCAAGCCAGCGAATCCCTTTAGTATTCCCACAACAGGACCGCGACTTTTAGGGAAATTTTGCACACATGAGACAAGTGCGGCTGTATTAAAGTAGGTTTCGCCATTTGTACCTATAAATATAAGAATGCACATCTGCAGAGAAATAGCTAAAAAAGGTCAATTATCAGACAAAACTAGAAGTAGACGCCAAGGTAGTGATATAAAAGAAACACATACAAGTTATGCAAATATGCCATGGATATGACCCAAATTGTTTATAGCAGTCAGTAAATAAACGATTTGATCCATAAAACAAAATTGTAGTGAATAACATCTTCGGGTGAACTGCCAGACATACTTTGAGAAGGGCATTCAGCTACACAATAGAAAACAAGCATTTTATTTTTTTTGGATAAGGAGAAAACAAGCACTGTTCTTGCCCATACATACTAGGAAAATGGTAAAAATTGGACATGAGTTCAGTTTTGTGCTCCTTCATTGATTCAAAGACATGCAATCTTTGCCTTCACTAATTACACTCGAGAGGAAATGATGGATGATGGAGTTTCATGCTGACAAAATCGTGAAGAGAAGGCAAGCTGATAATTATTTGGTTCACAAGTAAAACCCATTGCTCTTCAGCCTTAATCCAGCCTTGTAACTTAAATTATATTTGAAGTTCTTCAAAAATAGAAATGTCAGATTGATGAAACTCAATGTAGATAGAGCAGCAGGTTCTTCTTGCCTACCTGAGTTCAAGGCCTTAAATTTCAGAAAAAGCAAATCAAATACCCTAATAGTAAGTTGATGACTGTAACTAGTGCATTGATCAAATTGCATAATTCAAGAGCACCAAGACCAAATTTGAACTGAAAATTTGATACTCAAGAAGCAAAATTGCAATTCAGAAGACAGAAATGAGACGTCAATAGACTTATAAACCCCAGATATTACCAATAGTAACCTCATAACTCAATTTGAGCATCACATCCTAAATAGCAGTGGTAGAGCCAGGAGATTCAAAATGTATTAAAATGTCATAGTTGAGACTTGAACTTATGACCCAAAGCAACTTTTGGACCCCTTTTTACCACTACACTAGAATTTTCTCCTATGTTAAAGGGGATAGATTACATTTTTATCCATTCTGAACAGTATAACCTTTTGATGAAGGGGATTCGATTAAACCCCTTTCTAGCTCTGCCCCTGCTAATTACGTGAGAATTGACTACTACAAGGTGATCCAATATCAAATCAAAGGGTTTTACAATATCAAAGGGATAGCTAAAGGGACAAGGAAAGACCCTTTTCAATGAAAAAAAGTACTACTACAAATAAAGAAACTTTTGAAAAGTTTGAAATCAGCAACAAACAAATTGGCTAAAGAGATGATGAAAAGAGATAGGTACTCACAACCCATAAGGGAAGAGTAGGAGATCGACCGGTGACGATGAGCCAAACCCAGCCATAGCCAATAAAATTCTGAATAGCACCCACAAGAAGAGTTGCCCATAACGGCAAGATTTCAGATAAAGTTCCAGCCAAAAATCCAACACTATCTCCCAAATCCTTAGCCACACCCAAACGTGAAAGTTGCCTCTGATTATAATTAAGAGAGCTTTTAATTATCGGAGAAATGCTGCCGAATAAATATCCAATACCAGCAAAACTCTGAATCCACATTGCTGCAACGAATACGAGCCATCTATTGTTGAAGAATAAACAGAGTTTCTCTTTCAAACGAACCATTTGAAACAATTAAGAGTCTTTCAGATTATCTCTCTTGGGGGAAGTCAAAGAACCTGGCTATGTATGTTTCACCTTTTTGTTTTGTAATGAAGAACAAGCACGAAGATCGGAGTATAAAATAAGATATATTTGGGATCCAATGATGTTTTGTGTTGGATGCATAATGGCATTACGGTGATATAAATAAATAAATAAAAGATGCCAACTTGAGCAAAGAAAAATTGTCGCCCATTAAATTAAATAAGCTAAAAAAATATGGCATGGAAGATAACATTGAAACGTCACTCCTTTCTTGTGATGACCCATGACCTTTCAAAGATAATAGTAAAATGTTTCATTTGTTGGAGAAGAAACAAAATGGAGAGCACTATTGCATTCGCAAGACCAGTAGTACGGCGCTATGGATTTGTGTTACGTCTACTTCATGCTGACTTGTTGTATCGGGAATGAATATTTAAAAGCATGTATCGCACTGATTTTTAGATTTTTTTTTTTAATATAATCGTAAATTTTCATAAAAATCTATAATTGTATTAATTAGGGTATGTTTTTTATTTTGTGGAAATAAACCAAAAAAATATCGAATCGTATCGAATAAATTTATATATAAAATATATATTTATATATTAAGTTTAAAAATAATAAAACATTAACCTTTTTTGGCATTGGTATTATAAAAATGGTCAAAAGCCAACGAGTAATTAAACTCAAAATTCTAATTTCCAAAACTATTATGTTATTCCTGTTGAAACTAAATTATTTCCAACATATTCGCTAGCAAGATACAAGGTATTCAAGCGATTATGAGTAGCAAACTGCAATGTATTGAATATGTCTCCTTTCGTATGATTTAAATTTATCTTTTTAAATATTTAATCTTCCATATAATTTATTCTTGAATCCTACCTAGGCTAATATCTTTTCATTTGTGTGATTTATATTTTCTTTGTCATTGCTTAGTTTCTTTTATGATGTTGTAGAATAGTTGATGGATCTAATACGCTGGGCATTCTTTCATGTTTTCTTAATTCATCGCCCTTTAAACAATAAAAATGTCTAGAGAATTTTGCAAAACCTATAAAAGTATGTATGTTATTGTATTCTACTTCTGCTAGTAACATTTACTTGACACATAAAAAAAATATCGAAAATTAACCGAACAGTATCGGTACCGAAGAGAAACCGACATGATTGAGAGGGTTTCGAAAAGTCTAATTTTAGTTATACATATTAAAATAATCGAAAACTGATATGGAATAAATTTTATAAAATAACCGACCGAATCGAACCATGTCTTTCAAGTTGCATGCTGCTTTCTATTTCATCGTCAAATTGGACACAATTTTTAATTTTTATTATGCTATACCAGTATATGCATATAAAGTATATTGGGGTTATTGTTATCTCTACTGTGTTAAAACAAAAATTAGAAAACTGTTAGAAGAAACTGAAAAGCTGTAAACGATAAGAAATATTTCGAGTCCACAATTTCCTTGTGCGTCCTTAAGGAATTTCAACCCCCTCACAAATTACCAAGGTAATGGATTAAATTCTCCCAGGATGAAATGGAATAAACCTTCCTGCAACAGTGGCAATACAAACTGCAGGATACCGACGAACTCAAAGAACGGAGCAAAATCACACTTACGTATTTGAGAGAGAAACTGCGAAGTAGAATGCAGGATTTTCAGAAGGAAGTTCTGTATTCTCGAGTGAGTGGAAAAGAAGCCATGCCTCGAAATTTATAGGCAATTGTCGACAGAGGTGTGATGTCTGTTCATAATGTGAACAGATCTTTGAAAGGAAGAGGTGTCTACTCATAATGTGAACAGAAGGGAAAAGCAGCGTTCAGCGTTTTGGATTATACATTCCAGTTAATTTCGTTAATGAACTGATTGGCACTTAATTAATTCTTAAATAATTAATTAAATAAACTTTGTCAAAACATTAATCTCATCGATCATTTGACAAATTCAAATCCAAATCCAAAGCCAAAGCAAAACCAAAGTCGAGCCGAGCGACAACGACGTCGCGAGGCTTCATTCTCTTCAACTCCCTTAAGAGCTCTAAGAAGTGATCTTATATTTATATACACAAGTGTAGTTGTCCCTCACCAATGAGGGACAAAGTTCATTTGTCACAAATGACAAAACTCACTTGATTAAAATTTTCCATTTTCCTTCATTTTATTTCTCATCATTTCCCAATTCACACTTCTAGTCTTTAAAGCCCAATGGTTTAAAGTCTAACAATCCCCCACATGAATGGGGAATGGCTGTAACAAGAGTGAACATAGATGAAAGTTGTGTGATTTGCAAGTATGGATTAATTGCATCTGGATAAGTAGGTTTCCCTTTGAACTTTCCGTAGTGAACATATGTTGGATATACTCGGTCAATCGGTAGATTTGATATCTTTGAATCGTCGAACTTTAGTGTATACCTAGACAACCATATGTCACACAACCAAACCTTAACTGTATTTTGGTTCTCATTGNCGACGACGGCGCGAGGATACATCCTCTTCAACTCCTTTTAAGAGCTCTAAGAAGTGATCCTATATTTATACACACAAGTGTAGTTGTCTTTCACCAATGTGGTACAAAGTTCATGACAAAAGCTCACTTGATTCAAATTTTCATTTCCCTCCATTTTATTTCCCACCATTTCCCAATTCACACTCCTAGACTTTTAAGCCCAATGCTTAAAGTCTTTAAGCCCAATGCTTAAAGTCCAACAATCCCCCACATGAATGGGAATGGCTGTAACAAGAATGATCATAGATGGACGCTGTGTGATTTGCAAGTAAGGATTAATTGCATCTGGATAAGTAGGTTTCCCTTTGAACTTTCCGTAGTGAACATATGTCGGATATACTCGGTCAATCGGTAGATTTGATATCTTTGAATCGTCGAACTTTAGTGTATACCTAGACAACCATATGTCACACAACCAAACCTTAACTGTATTTTGGTTCTCATTGTTGTGTTCGTTTCAGCCATGAACACCGCCTAGTTTCATAAGTGCGTAGAGAATTGGCCTTACAGAATTCTCATTGAAGCGGCTTCCACTTCACACTTACATAGGTGATTCCTAAACGTGTAATCCTTTTGATTGACACTATTAGATAAATACCACATCAAACTTAGGTAATCATTAAAGAACGTGTAAAGTTCTATCCTTGTTACTGAACATTGTCTTCATCACGAGAAGGGACCAAAGATTTTACTTTGACAATATTGAACCGGTCAATCACAACTTTGTTTGAGCTCCTTGAACCTAGATCTTGGAATATCCAAAATTCTAGGTAGAATTACCATCATGATGACTTGTCCTCGGCCATAGTCTCATTCCCTTAGATGATTTCTCAACTCCCTCTCTAGTTGAGCCTTTTGTAAACGGATCCGCCACATTATCCTTTGATCTTACATAATCAATAGTGATAATTCCAAGAGAGAGTATTTGTCTAACGGTTTTATGTCTTCGTCGAGACTTTTCGTTGTACATAACACTCCCTGCCCGTCCTATTGCAGCCTCACTATCGCAATGTATGCATATAGGAGCCAAAGGTTTTGGCCAGAACGGAATGTCTTCTAAGAAATTTCGACGCCATTCAGCTTCTTCGCCGACCTTATCCAAAGCTATAAACTCTGATTCCATTGTAGAGCGAGCGATGCACGTCTGTTTGGAAGACTTCCAAGATACTGCCCATCTGCCAACAGTAAAACATATCCATTTGTGGACTTTGTTTCCATTGAGCCGGTTATCCAATTTGCATCACTATATCCTTCGATAACCGTAGGATATTTATTGTAGTGCAAAGCGTAGTGTTGAGTATATTCTAAATATCCCAAAACTCGTTTCGTTGCCACCTAGTGATGTTTGTTGGGATTACTTGTGAATCGACTAAGTTANATTGGAGTTTTTGCACTTCTAAATTCCAAGTATTTGAATTTTTCAAGTACCATTTTCACGTAATGTGATTGAGACAAAGCCAGACCCTGAGGAGTCCTCTGGATTTTAATTCCTAGAATTACATCGGCAACTACTAAGTCTTTCATATCAAACTTACTAGCAAGCATTTGCTTAGTAGCTTGAATGTCGGCAATGTCTTTGCTCATTATTAGCATATCATCAACATATAAGCAAATAATGACGATATGATTTGGAACGTTCTTAATGTAAACACATTTATCACATTCATTAATCTTAAAGCCATTTGACAACATTGTTTGGTCAAATTTTGCGTGCCATTGCTTGGGTGCTTGTTTTAGTCCATAAAGGGACTTAACAAGTCGGCACACCTTCTTTTCTTTTCCCGGAACCACAAACCCTTCAGGTTGGTTCATGTAAATTTCTTCTTCCAAATCACCATTTAAGAAGGCCGTTTTTACATCCATTTGATGGATTTGAAGACTATACAAGGCAGCTAACGCTATTAGCATCCGAATGGATGTAATTCTCGTTACCGGCGAGTATGTGTCAAAATAGTCAAGACCTTCTCTCTGTCTAAATCCTTTGACAACAAGTCTTGCCTTGTATTTTTCAATAGTGCCATCGTTTTTTATTTTCTTCTTGAAAATCCATTTAGAACCCAAAGTTTTGTTACCTGGAGGAAGATCAACCAGCTCCCAAGTGTGGTTGCTCAATATGGATTCTATTTCACTATTGACAACCTCTTTCCAATATTGTGCTTCTGAGGAAGACATTGCTTCCTTGAAGATTCGAGGCTCATTTTCTTGCAGGAATGTCAGAAAATCTGGACCGAATGAAATAGATGTCCTTTGATGTTTACTTCTTCTCGGATTTCCTCATTAGGCATAACATTTGTTGTTTCCTCCCAATGTCGTTTTGACTTTTGGTAGGACAATTCACTTTCCCTTTTATACGGATAAATAGTTTCAAAGAATTCAGCATTATCTGATTCTATTACCGTATTAACGTGGATCTCAGGATTTTCTTATTTATGAACCAGAAAATGATATGCCTTGCTATTGGTTACATATCCAATAAATACACAATCAACTGTTTTTTATCCTATCTTCACCCTTTTAGGCTTAGGAACTTGTACTTTAGCTAAACACCCCCACACTTTGAAGTATTTCAAGCTAGGTTTCCTTCCTTTCCACTTTTTGTACAGAATAAATTGTGTTTCACTATAGGGCACACAGTTGATTATTCAGTTTTCTATAAGTATAGCTTCCCCCCTCAAGTTCTGTGGTAAACCAAAACTTATCAACAAGGCATTTATCATCTCCTTTAATGTTTGATTCTTTATTTTCGCAATTTCGTTAGATTGAGGAGAGTATGAGGCAGTTGTTTGGTGAATAATGCCATTTTCCAAACATATTTGTTCAAAAGGAGATTCATATTCGCCACCCCTATCACTTCTTATCATTTTGATCTTTTTGTTAAGTTGTGTTTCAACTTCATTCTTGTATTGCTTGAACGCGTCAATTGCTTCATCTTTACTACTAAGTAGGTAGACATAGCAATATCTCGTACTATTGTCAATAAAAGGAATGAAGTAATTTTCCCATTGCGAGATGGTGTTGACTTCATGTCGCAAATATCTGTGTGAATTAAATCTAAAGGACTTGAATTCCTTTCAACAGACTTATACAGATGCTTAGCATACTTTTATTCCACACATATTTGACATTTTGAGTTAATGCAATCAAATTTTGGAAATACTTCCAAATTAATCATTTTCCGTAATATTTTGAAGTTGACGTGGCCTAAGAACGCATGCCATAAAGTGTTTGACTCAACTAAGTAAGAAGAAGCTTCAAATTTATTGATAGGAATAGCTATTACATTTAGCTTAAAAAGTCCCTCATTCAGGTAACCTTTGCCTACATACAAATCATTCTTAGTTAAAACAACACTATTGGAAACAAACACACACTTAAATCCATTTTTGACAAGAAGTGTTGTAGATACTAAATTCTTGCGAATTTCTGGAACATGGAGAACTTGATATAAAGTCACAATTTTTACGGATGTCATCTTCAATGCAATCTTGCCAACTCCCTCGATTTTGACCGTAGATAAATTTCCCATGAAAAGAGTTTGGTCGGGTCCTACGAGAGCATAAGAAGAAAATAACTCCTTGTTAGCACAAACATGGAGGGTGGCTCCAGAATCAATGCACCACTCTCTCGGATTTCCCACCAAGTTGCATCCAGACAACATGGCACACAATCCTCCACTTCTTCAAAGTTTTCCACCACATTTGCTTGATTCTTCTTCTTTTCTGACTCTTTCTTTTGAAACTCTTTCTTTGGAGCACGGAAATCTATGGACTTATGCCCGGGATTTCCACAGTTGTGACAACTACCTTTGAACTTCTTCTTGTTCGGGTAATTCTTTGGTCCAGGTGCCTTCTTTCTTTTCTTTTTATTTCCCGGCGCTTCCTCAACAATGTTAGCTCCCATTATTGCTGAGTTGCCACGTGACTTATTTTCAGCATTTTTGTTGTCTTCTTCTATCCTTAGACGAACAATTAGATCCTCAAGTGTCATCTCTTTGCGCTTGTGCTTCAAGTAGTTCTTAAAGTCCTTCCATAAAGGAGGTAACTTTTCAATGAAGGCAGCAACTTGAAACGCCTCATTTATGACCATACCTTCAACAACAAATTTATAATTAATAACACTATTAATATTATTAATAAAATTATTGACCCGGGTCATACCTTCAGCAAGGAGGTCATGCACGATGACTTGTAATTCTTGGACTTGAGTGATGACCGACCTAGTGTCAATCATCTTAAAATCTAAAATTTTTGCAGCAACGAACTTCTTAAGTCCAGCATCCTCGGTCTTGTACTTTTTCTCAAGAGCGTTCCATAACTCTTTTGAAGTTTTCATGACACTATAAACATTATACAAGCCATCCTCCAAACAACTTAAAATGTAGTTTCTTCATAGGAAATCAGAGTGTTTCCATGCTTCAATTACCACAAACCGTTCAGCCTCAGGAGTATCTTCTCCCACGACTGGAACACCCTCCTTGATGAATCGTTGCAGGCTTATTGTAGTTAGATAGAATAGCATCTTCATCTGCCAATGTTTGAAGTCTGTACCGGAAAAATTTTCGGGCTTTTCTGTCGGTGCCATTGTATGCGCTGGTCTTGACGAGGCAGCATTACTCGATAAAGCACTCGTTCCATCAGCATTTCCATTAGTTTGGGTTTCATTCGTCATGTTTCTGTAGAGTTGGAAAGAAACAGAAATTTGTTAATCAGTGAAGTTTTGATATCTTCAAACTGAATACCAAACCAAACATACAACACGTAACAATGATAAAGTTTTTATATACTTCAACCCGTACGTTTATTATTCCGGTAAAGTTTTGATATACTTTAAACCGGACAGAATAGTTATTGGAGTAGAAAGCACCAAGGCTTTAGTCTCCAAACCAGTATACAAAAATAGATAACAATTCAATATAGATTTCAACACAAAAAAGTTAATATAAAATTCCTTAAAATTGTTATCGCTACTGTGTTAAAACAGAAATTAGAAAACTGTTAGAAGAAACTGAAAAGCTATAAACGATAAGAAATATTCCGAGTCCACAATTTCCTTGTGCGTCCTTAAGAAATTTTAACCCCCTCAAAAATTGCCAAGGTAATGTATTAAATCCTCCCAGGATGAAACGAAATAAACCTTCCTGCAACAATGTCAATACAAACTGCAGGATACCAACGAACTCAAAGAATGGAGCAGAATTACTACGAATTTGAGAGAGAAACTGTGAAGTAGAATGCAGGATTTTCATAAGGAAGTTCTGTATTCTCGAGTGAGTGAAAAGGAAGTCATGCCTCGAAATTTATAGGCAATTGTCAGAAGAGGTGTGATGTCTGTTCATAATGTGAACAGATCTTTGAAAGGAAAAGGTGTCTGTTCATAATGTGAACAGAAGGGAAAAGCAGCGTTCAGCGTTTTAGATTATACATTCCAGTTAATTCCGCTAAATGAACTGACTGACACTTAATTAATTCTTAAATAATTAATTAAATAAACTTTGTCAAAAAATTAATCTCATCGATCGATCATTTTCCAAATCCAAATCTAAATCCAAATCCAAATCCAAAGCCGAGACGAGCGACGACGACAGCGCGAGGCTTCATTCTCTTCAACTCTTTTAAGAGATCTAAGAAGTGATCCTATATTTATACACACAAGTGTAGTTGTCCCTCACCAATGAGGGACAAAGTTCATTTGTCATAAATGACAAAGCTCACTTGCAAATTTTCCATTTTCCTCTATTTTATTTCCCACCATTTCTCAATTCACACTTCTAGTCTTTAAGCCCAATGGCTTAAAGTCCAACAGTTATGACTTGAGCAAAGAATTTTTTGTTTGCTAGATATTTTATTCGTACCTAGCTCCTTTTTTATTTTCGGAACTCTAAAAAGTTATAGACATAGTTCGAAAGGGTCAAATATGTAATGATTACAAATGTGTGTATGAAAAATATGTATCTTATATTCATTGATTTGTTGTAACTATGAGAATTAATTTTTATATTGTGCATCACATTATTAAAAAGCTATTTTCTTAAATGAAT
The DNA here is from genome assembly GCA_005239525.1 of Nicotiana knightiana. Lineage (NCBI taxonomy): Eukaryota > Viridiplantae > Streptophyta > Magnoliopsida > Solanales > Solanaceae > Nicotiana > Nicotiana knightiana. The sequence continues at coordinate 27,058 of ML377671.1, read as the reverse complement.
ACTGGGATAAATATTTTTGCTTTAACCACCTCTTTCCGGAGGTGTCGGCAGTCCCCTGATCGGTGACCGTTCATCCGGTGGTATTCACACCATAAGTTGGGATCCATCTGGCTGGAAACGGACCTCATAGGTCTCGGGAATAGTACTTCCTTTGTTTCTCATAACTGACACCAATTCCACTACACTAACGTTGAAGTTATATTCCGATAACCTAGGGTAAGAAAGATACCCCGACATTTCTTTATCTTGGAGTGATCTATTGTTTCGACCACGATCGGTCCCTTTGTCAACGGTGAACTTGTTTGCTACTTGGAAGGTTATGCCACGGCCTTTGTCCCGCTCATAAGGCAAAACCCGCCCCTCGAAGTCCGTTTATCCGCATCGTAGTCATCCTTTGATTTTTCTCTGCTTTTCTCCCGTACTTTGGCCGCTGATGTGAAACCGACTTGATCATCTTCGATCCTTATCTTTGACTCGTACTGATTTGTAAACATCTGGCCAGGATGTTGCTTGAAACTCAAGCAGGCTCTCCTTCAGCTATCGGGAAGCGTCTGAACATCTTGGATTCAATCCTTTTGGCGAATGCTTCAGCTGCCCATTCATCCGGGACAACCGGGAGCAACATTCTTTCTTTCTGGAATCAGGTAACAAATTCTCGTAATAATTCAAATTCTCCTTGTGCGATCCTGAATATGTCGACCTTTCGAACTTGCACTTTTCTGGCCCCGGCATGACACTTAATGAACGAATCTGCGAACATCTCAAAGGAATCTATGGAATGCTCGGGTAATAATGAATACCATGTTAGAGCTCCCTTTGTGAGAGCTCCAAATTTCTTTAGCAACACAGATTCGATTTCGTGAGGAGCTAAATCATTTCTTTTACCGCCATTATGTAGGTGGTAACATGCTTCTGTGGGTCTGAAGTTCCATCATACTTTGGAATTTCAGGCATTTTGAACCGCTTCGGGATTAGTTTCGATGCCGCATTCAGCTTGTACGGTAATTAAATATACTTCTTCCAGTTCGGGTCTTTCAATACTGGTGGCGCGCCCGGTATTTGATCCATGCGGGCATTTAATTTCTTGATAAACCATAAAAGCTCATTCTAGAACGAGTCATTCTCGTTGTTGAGACTGGATCTGCTCCCCACAGCCCCATCGGAGCCAACTTCACCTCTGAGAGTGTTATTGTCGACTCTCTGCATTGTTTGGTCTGCGGGAACAATGGGAGGAATTGGATCTCGTCTTATTCGAAGCCCCCGATAGCGTCTGCTTCAGTTCCGTCATAACCTGACCTTGCCGTGTGAGATGACCTAGAATGATTGTATGTTGCTCTTGCAGGACCCTCACCGCGTCCGCTACAAGCTCCTCATCAGCATCATCGGGAGTTGTCTCTCGAACATGTCCAGGGTAACGTATGTCACGCACCGGCATAACATCATTCCCCTCACTGTTGGTTCCACTGATTGAATCCTCGAAATTGAATTGAATGTGTCGTTAACATTGTTATCTGTCATTTTTTGTGATTTTTCTAAGACAAAATAATCAAACCACGTTAATAAAAAAGGCAAGGATCAATTTAATTGTACTGTTGTCTAGGCCCCACGGTGGGCGCCAAACTGTTTACCCGTAAAATGGTACAATTAAATTTATACGTAGTTTCTTGACAAGTGAACTAATTTGATCCTGAAATAATATAATAATTGAAGAAATGTATAATACTTAGCCTTGAAATATAGATGAAAACGGCAGAGATGAAAATTCAGGGATAGGATTTCCGGGCACAGCAATGATGAGATCAAAGAGCAAGAAAGTAAAATTATATTAAGCTTTGTATAGAATGTAGTGTAAGTTTAGCCTGAAAATTCATATCCTTTACAATGATAACTAAGCGCACTATTTATACTTATGTCTAGGGAAGGTAGTCCTAGGATCGTGTCCTCCTTTAATGTCAATTATGAGGGTCATTGATGAAGATGTAACGGTGAACATAAATGTGACACGGTTGCATCTGGTCTTCGACCATCTTGGGCTCCACGTGTACTCCTTTTGGACAACCACGTGTCATATTATGTTTTACCCTGTACAAAAATATAAACACTAAATCATGATTATTTGATAACCGAACTAATATTATCGAACCAAGAGTACCTTCATTCCTACATAAATGGTGGAGGTAAAAATCCACAATGTCCTTCAAGTCACATGTTGCTTAATATCACATAGTCAAATTGAACATAATTTTTAATTTTTATCATGTAATACTAGTATAGGCATATAAAATATATTGGGATTATAACTTACGAAAAGAATATATTTGTTTGTTGGATAACTTATTCGTACATAAATCTTCTAAATCTGGTCAAAGACAATGGGTTCTTAAGCACCCAAAAAGCTCCAGGTATATACGCCAGTGCAGTATTAAAAAGCTATTTTCTTAAATGAATACTGGGATAAATATATCTGCTTTAAGCTGTAAATCAAGTAGTATTATGTCAATTACTTAACCACTATTACGGACAAGAAATGTGGCAAAGAGACAAGTAAGCTGAACTTTCGATTACTTAACCACAACTTCGATCTTAAGATGAACTTTTATGTGGCCTGATATGCTTCACCGACAAATAGTAAGCTATATTGTTTGTCGTTTAAGGGACATTTTTATTTGGATATATTGAAATTGGAGAGGATACATGACATTAACGATCCATGATACTGCCTCTTTTAAAATTTAGTGTTCTAATTGCTGGACATGAACTTATCAATGTAAAATAATCAAATTTTGTTGTATACCAAAAGAACAAAGGTTCGAGCGGATCCAATCTCATTAAAAATAATAAAAATGTTTTTAAAAAAACTTCTTTTAAAATATACATTATTGAAAAAGAAATAGAGGGTACGAAATAATTGGAGGAGAAGGACAATAGTAGTTTTCTTGACCACGTGCAGCCAACAGACATCGCAGAAAATAGAGGAATAAACGTTTTATTTGGATCCAATGCCAATAATAGCATGTGGGGTTGACGATAGTTGCAGCCATTCCACTTGGATACAAGCTGTCCCAAGCACACAAATACGATGGCCCTCGTCTTCTGAAGCTTAGTATTTTGTTTTTTTCGAGTATTTGATTTTAAAGTGTTACTATAAATTATAAAATACTGAGATTGATTGGATATTTTTATACTCCTTTCATTTCTTTATATGTGATTGGACACAAAAAAATAATTTAAAACTCATGATCCTAAAGCAGCAAAATTTGTGGTGTCATAACATTAGTATGACTATAAAGTTTCTTATTAAAGTAATATGGATAAAATAAAAAAAAATTAAAGTTAAATTATTGTCAAATATAAAATTGTATCAATTTTTTGCAAGAACTAATAATTGAAATGTGTCATATAAATTAAAACGGGGAAAATATTTTTATTTTTTTTAGATATGATATTTTGTTTCTTAAGACATTTCATTGAAATCAATGATCGAATTCATACGGATAATTAAATGTGTTGAATATCGGACTCGAACTTTGCATTCTTTTAGTTGTAAATGTGTTTTAAAAGTAGCAACAATAAGGTGTCTGATAAGTAGTACTCGCTCTGTTCACTTTTACTTAGCATTCACGCCCCTTAAGAGATAATAAATTAAGTGTTGTATACGGTTAAAATTGAGTATGTCCGATTTTATGAGCGCGGGGGTCTGCTTCGAGATTAAGTTCATATCGAAGCGAACTCAAGCTCGAAGAACACGAAGACCGAAGGATCGAGATCGGACACGATAAGAGCAACGAAATAGCGAAATAACAGTAATCGACCGCGAATCTCGGGTGGAATCTCGAGATTGACAAAACCGCCAACGGGTATAGATAGCAATCATAGATTTTACTTCCGAAATTAGAGTCATACCTTATTTAGTATTCCTCTACTATATAAAGGGGAACCCTGTTCATTTGTAACAATCATATATGTTACATTCACTTACTGAGAAATAAATATACGTTGCTTTTATACTTACTTGCAATTTATTACTGTTTTTATTGCTCTTAACGCTTGGTCTAGAGCATATTCCAAATCGAGGTTGATAATTTACAAACGGTATTGGTTTGATTCATTCTAATCGTTTAACTCATTTATTTATTTAGTCATTTATCAATTGGCGTTAAATTAGATCATGTATCTGATCTAAGCCCACCTATACCACTATTTAAGTAGCAAGGCAGGGTCGAAGCAGCTTTTACCCGACAGGGTCGGGATCGATATCCACAGGGAGTTATGCACTTGGAGTCGAGTTTCTACTTGATTTAGTGGTGTTTCATGTTCTTAATTGCTCTTCTCAGCATAATTTGGTTTTGAATCTATTCTAAATATGAGTCTAAAAAGTAATATTATCTAACTAACTATAATATTTTTGTGGATCTTTATCAAATGACTAAAGGCACTAGGGTTGCAACTTACTCCTAGGCAAGTGATTAATGGGATCTAAAATCTAGGATAAGCTTGTGAATTATGGGCAAATGACATAACATCATACTAAATTACTCACCCAATACCTCTCGATAATTTGGGTGACTTTGCCCGAATTGACTTTCTCAAGCCCAATTAGGTGTTTCAACAAATCAAATTAAATGGCTCAAGTCGGGTATTACTATCTCTAGTTTCTACCCTTTTATTGGGGTTATCACTCTCGTGAGTTCACCCCAAAACCTTGTTAGCCTATTTACCTAGACTTAGGTCATCTCTCTCAAGAATAACCCTAGTCAAAAAGGCACAAATTAGTGTTTACAACCACTAATTCAGTCAATGAAGCATGAAATAGACTAAAAGTCATACACCCAATCACAAATTCATCCTAAAATAGAAGAACCATTAGTTACCCACACTAGCGTTGGGTCACAACCCTAGCTTGAGGGTCTAGCTACTCATTATCATGCAAGAAATTAAGAAAGATGATGAAATTAAACCCATAAATGTTGATTACAAGAAGAAAATCTAAGAAGTATGGTAGAATCTAAGCTAAAATTACTCAAACCAGAATAAAAACACTATTCACGAGCTCACTTATTATCTGATGCCCTAAAAATGAGAAAAAGTTGTATTTATACTAAGCTGAAAAGACTGACAAAATTTCCCCTACGGAGATTTCGCTCCCAGCGGAATTCTAAGCGCTCCAGCGGATTGGCTTCTGCCGCAACGGAATAAAAACCGCTACAGCGTTTCTGTACTTGGGTACTATCTGTATCTCTATTCCGCCTCCAGCGGAATTTCACAAAGCCACAGCGGTTCCTGAAAGCGCGGCAATGTAATAATACCGCTGACCGCGCTATTATGAATAACTTCAGATTGGCAGGTCTCTGATCTTAGGAATACACTCCCAGCAGATATTTGAACGTTGCAGCGGTAAGGACAACGCTGCAACGAAGTTTTAGCGTGGACAGCGGCTCAGCTGGGTCTCAAAAGCAGAGTCTTCTAGAATTTGTACCGGGACAGCGGATGGAATTCCGCTACAGTGAAGTGACAACCGCTGCAGAGGAATATTGGCGCTCTCAGCGCCTCAATTGTGTTATGGGCCAGTGCAAGTTCTGCTCCTCTTAGAGTTATTTTTAGTCAACATCTTCAATTCAACTCAAATCCTGCAATTTAAACAACTTGCATCAAATTTCGGGAGTATCTAATGCAATTTTGCCTCAAAACCTAAGAAAACGAGAGTAAATAATAGGTAAAAATCCCTAGTTATCAACTCCCCCAAACTTAAGTTTTTGCTTGTCCTCAAGCAAACAAGTTAACTCTCAACACAAATGCATTATTGACAAGGTTATGCAATGCTTTCTTGGTTCACTAGATCTAATGTGACACCAAAGCTTCAAGAGTTGACTCAATTCGTCCAAGATCTTCTCTCTTTCACCTAAATCATTGTGGATCCCAGACTCTTTCTCCTCTACTCTCCATGGTTTCATATCACTGAATAGAATGCACCCTCATAATTGGGATTATCAAGGGGTGATCTCTTCACTCTTAAAAGAACGCCACAAGTCCGGCTTTAAGTACCATAGGATTGCCCCTTGTGTAAATCACCACTAATTAAAGCTCACTCAACTTGAGATCCTATAGGACTTTAATGGGATGTAATGAAGGCATTTTAGATCAAATTTGGACAGGATGAACTATTGTAGAACATCTCTCCTCAAGCACTCCATTTTTTTTTACATTTTGGCTCATGATTTTCCTTTGACTCTTTGAGTCTTAATATCTTCATTGAGGGACTTAGAGAGACTCATTGTCGCTCTTTCTTTTACTTGAAGCTCACTTTTCTCCCTTTTTCTTTCTTTTTCATCATTTCAAGCCTTTTTTTTTTTGCTTTATTGAATCCTTTCAACTCTTTGCTTTTCTTTTTGCCTTGTTTTGCAATATAACCTTTTCATTGGCCTTCCCTTTTATGAAAATTCCTTTCATCACTATGAATTTCCTCATCTCTCCCCCAAACTTGTGATTTTTCTATTGTTCATCATGGGTGCTCAAGGAAAGAATGGGTTCCAAGAGAGGGTCATTAGAGAATGGATGAAGGTTTGTAATATGATTTTTTGAACAAATAGGCTCAGGCTCGAAAGGGGTTGACTAAGAATCTTTCTGGGTAGGCTATAGAAGTCTTTTAATATCAAGAGGGAATCAAGGAGGCCTATGATCATTTCACAAGTCGAGCTTGTTTAACCAAATAATTAGATCCTTTGACTAAAGATATTTCTAGGATGAACACGGGTTACTGATAATAAAGAAAATAGAGAAAAATGAGTAATAGACAATATTGCAGAAATATAAAAAAGCAAAGTAGATTGTATTCGAGAATCAGATGCCTTTACAAGTTGTATTCTCGTCCCTTATATAAGAGATTCCTTGATATAATGTACAACTCTTGCTATGATTGCCCATTAATGACTAATTATGACATTAATGGGTCATTACAAAGGATAACGGTAATTGGGGTACGGTTACATCACATACGAGTAATCAATTGTGGGTCCTTGAATCTTCCCGTAGCTTTGTCCAGATTCATTCTGACTGTGTCTCTTCCCTGTCTTGATCAGGTTGAGTTTTCCGTGGCTGATGAGCTCGAGGGTTTTGAATCGTGCCTCTTTGTTCCGTACCTCTTCAAAGAATCACATCCAACTATCGCGTTCTCCTGTGTCCACATAACTGGCTGAGTTGTCAAGAGTTGTCTTACGTGTGAAACTCTTTTTTACCAATACAGATAGTCCCTCCACTTACCATATATTTATCGATTAATATTTGGTAAGTGGATACTCATTTATGGCGGGAATATTTTGCTGCCGCTTTACCTCGAAACATTGTATCCTTCTCTGAATCATAGGCGTTGTTTGTCACTTCTATTTAATGCTCATACCACGTGTCCTTCTCGGATTGGTTCTGCATTTACTCGGCACCTTTTAGG
>ML377671.1:3337-19567 GCA_005239525.1 Nicotiana knightiana | reverse complement strand
TTTTTACCAATACAGATAGTCCCCCCACTTACCATTTATTTATCGATTAATATTTGGTAAGTGGATACACATTTATGGCGGGAATATTTTGCTGCCGCTTTACCTCGAAACATTGTATCCTTCTCTGAATCATAGGCGTTGTTTGTCACTTCTATTTAATGCTCATACCACGTGTCCTTCTCGGATTGGTTCTGCATTTACTCGGCACCTTTTAGGACTTTTTGCGGCTGCGTCAGTCCCGAAGTGACACCTTCAATTATAACTTTTCATCATCATTTTTGTTTTTTTCCATGTTTGACGGTTGTCCTCAAGTATAAATACCTTTCTTTTGCTTCCACGAAATAATTTCTAACTTTGTCTTTTGTAAAGAACTTTTTCCTGCCTTTGTAAACATGTCTTCTTCAAATCAACCTCAGAGAGTAATAGATATTGAAAATTTAACGCTATCTTCCGCTCCGACTAGGAGTCGGAGGGGTAGTAGACTTAGGAGAATAGGATCCACTCCTTCGAGAGACTCTTCTTCTTCTCAGATAGTTTCCCCTCCTTTCACTAGGTCTCTAGTTTCTACGAGGTTTATGGCTTCCCGATCTTTGTCTAGAGGTAGAGGTGAACACCTTCGTGAACCTGGAGTTGATGAAATTGTTCCTGCTGAGTTTCTCTTTGCTAGAGAAACTCAGCAAAGAGAAATATTATGAGAGAGTTAATGCACGAAGGGTGATGCCGTGTCGTTCTATTATTCATATGGTGATATTGAGAGTAAAAGCACGAAGGGTGATGCTGTGCAATTTCCTTTACTTTTTTTACTTGTTTATTTCGTTTAAGCATAGTGATTTATTTTGTCTTATCCCTATTTCTTATTTCTTATATTGTGAACCCCTCAGCATGTCCCCTTCCAATTATTTCCTGCCCTACTTCTTTTTCTTACTGTTGTTGCTCCATGTATAATTACACTACATAGGTTATTTGTGGGTTTCTTATCCTAGCCTCGTCACTACTTCGCCGAGGTTATGCTCGACACTTACCAGTACATGGGGTCGGTTGTACTGATGTTGCACTATGCACTTCTTGTGCAGATCCAGGTGTCAGTTAGAGCTGATTTTGAGATTATTGTTGACTTCTTTACTCAGGAGACCCAAGGTAGATCTGCCGACGTCCGCGGTCCCTCGAGTCCCCTCCCATCTGTTCATTTATTGTTTTTCTTTAACTCATAGACAGTTGTACTTTTCCTTCAGCCAAATACTTGTAGATAAATCATAGTAGTCCGTGAGTTGTGACTCTAGATCATGGGTAGTCCGTGAGTTGTGACTCTAGATCATATGCGCGGATGTTGTTATGAATTTTCGTTTCCTTATTAATTTATCATGTGTTGAAGTGTAGTAATCCTCCGTAAGTTTTAATATTCTTATGTTGTGAATATCTAATGTTAGCTTGCCTAGCGAGTGCAACGTTAGGCGCCATCACGGTCCCGACGTTGGGAGTTCGGGTCATGACAAATATCCCGAATGGTTAGCCAATGTAGTTGTAGTCCCCAAAAAGAGGAATAAACTTAGAATGTGTGTAGACTATAAGTACTTGAATAAAGCATGTCCAAAAGACTCTTCTCCTTCGCCTAACATTGATCAAATGATCGATGCCATTTGACTGTCCACGAGATTCTTACCTTTCTCGACGCTTATTCTGGGTACAATCAGATCCAAATGGACCCAGAGGATCAAGAAAAGACTTCTTTTATCACTAAGTCAAGGGCCTATTGTTATAATGTAATTCCCTTCGGACTAAAAAGGCGGGAGCTACATATCAACGCCTAGTTAACAAGATGTTCGAAGAACAGATAGGTAAATCAATGGAAGTTTACATTGACGATATATTAGTTAAGTCCCTGCACGTAGAGGACTATTTGACTCATTTGCAGGAGACATTCAAAATCTTGAGGAAGTACAACATGAAGCTTAACCCCGAAAAGTGTGCTTTCAGAGTCGGCTCGGGGAAATTACTCGGCTTCATGGTGTCAAATCGAGGAATCGAGATCAACCCCGATAAGATTAAGGTCATCAAGGAAATCATCGTCGTGGATAGTGTGAAAGCCTTTTAGAGGCTAACTGAATGGATAACTTCCCTAGGCCGATTCATTTCGAGGTCATCTGACCGAAGCCACAGGTTTTTTCCTTACTCAAAAAGAAAAATGATTTTACATGGACCTCGAAATGTCAACAAGCATTGGAGGAATTGAAACGATACCTATCGATCCCACCTTTGCTCCACACTCCAAAGGCATATGAGAAGTTATACCTATACTTGGCAGTGTCCGAGATAGTGATAAGTGGTGTGCTAGTTCGAGAAGAACAAGATATGCAGTTTCCTATTATTACGTGAGTCGGACCTTAGGAGATGTTGAAACTAGGTATCTATACTTAGAGAAATTGGCACTTGCATTAATAAGTGCATCTAGAAAATTAAAGCCATATTTTCAGTGTCATCCCATATGTGTGATCACTACTTATCCACTCCGAAATGTTTTGCACAAGCCTGAATTGTCGGGTCAATTGGCCAAATGGCCATCGAACTTGGCGGGTATGATATCGAATATCAACCCCGAACGGCCATTAAGTCTCAAATTTTAGCAGACTTCGTGGCCGATTTTACGCCAACTCTCGTACCTGAAGTGGAAAAGGAACTTCTACTTAAATCAGGTACTTCATCGAGGGCATGGACCCTCTTCACGGACGGTGCCTCGAATGTGAAAGGGATCGGGCTCGGTATTGTTTTGAAACCACCTACGGGCAATGTTATTAGACAATCCATTAAAACTGCCAAATTGACTAACAACAAGGCCGAGTATGAGGCCATGATTGCAGGCCTCGAGCTAGCTAAAATCTTGGGGAGAAAGTAATCGAAGCTAAGTGTGACTCCTTACTGGTGGTAAACCAGGTAAACGGAACCTTCGATGTTCGAGAGGATAGAATGCAAAGGTACTTAGACAAATTGCAGGTAACCTTGCACCTTTTTAAAGAATCGACTCTACAACACGTCCCTCGAGAGAAAAACACTGAGGCCGACACACTTACCAATTTGGGGTCATCGGTCGAATAATATGAGATTAGCTCGAGGACTGTCATCCAACTCTCAAGGTCTGTGACCGAGGAAGGACATGCCGAATAAAACTATACGAGTCTGACTTGGGACTGGAGAAACAAATATATCGAATATTTGAAGAATGGGAAACTCTCGTCGGATCCAAAAGAATCGAGGGCCTTACGGACCAAAGTCGCTCGATTCACATTAGACGAAGATGGAACATTGTACAGGAGGACGTTTGATGGTCCATTGGCGGTATGCCTGGGACCAGGAGATACTGACTATGTTCTACGAGAAATCCACGAAGGCACTTATGGGAACCACTCTAGCATCGAGTCACTAGTTCGAAAGGTCATCATAGAAACATATTATTGGGATAGCATAGAAAAAGACTCTAAGGAGTTCGTTCGAAGATGTGATAAATGTCAAAGGTTTGCACTGATGATCCACCAGCCCGGAGAATAACTTCACTCGGTCCTATCCCCATGGACATTCATGAAGTAGGGAATGGACATCATCGGTCCTTTGCCATTAGCCCCAGGTAAAGCTAAGTTCATATTATTTATGATTGTCTATTTCTCTAAATGGGTTAAAGCACATGCCTTCGAAAAAGTTAGGAAAAAAGAACTGTTCGACTTCATATGGGATCACATCGTATATAGATTCGGGATGTGATGGTAGGATATGATTATGTATTTTAATCGCTTATTACACTCTAATTTACTGCACTTTAATTGAGTTTGAGCTTTAATCGCTAGTGTTTTGCACTAATTGTGTGTTTTATGCCTTGTAGGAGTGATTCCGGGCTATGTAGATGCTATGGAATGAATTAAAGTAATTTTGAGATTTGAAGTCTGAGTAAAAGCCCAAGTAATTAAGCCGAGATCGTGTTCGGGAATCAAATTTGATAGTTAAGAACGAACGAAGAATCGAATAGGTATATTCCGTACTGTCTAGTAAAATGGACATAAATTTTTTCTCCGAACTCCATTTGGGCTATACAATATATTGTTGGAAATATAACTCAAATGAATACAACTTTCATGTTTTACGTTTTTCCAAAATCCAAATGGAACAGGGTGTAAAATGCGGTCGAATCCGAGACTGCAGATCTGGACGCGGATTTGAGGCAGAACATTGGGTGAAGTCCGCGCCCGACCGCGGTTGAGTCGGCGGTCGCGGACGTCCAGGCCTGGGAAAGTGTCCTTTTTCGTGTAGGAGAAGGTATAATTGTTTGGCCCGACCCTACTTGGTATATATACATGAAAAAATGGTATTTTGAGGACTTTGGACAGATTTTCGACACAGATTCGACCTAAGGAGGCAGAGACACAATAGGATCAAGGCGGGAATTCTTCTACGAGTTTTTCACTTCCTTCTTCCTATTTCCATTATTGATTATGAATTCTAGTATTGTAGTTTTGCATACTACTATGAATAGCTAATTTGTTATCTAGGGTTTTGATGGAACCTTTTGTAGGATAAATTCTTGTTATGTTTTTATATAATTGTGCCGTTGGATTTCTCTACTTGTTCAACTACATGTTTATTGTTGTTGATTGAATGGTCATCGATTGACCGTGTCTATTTATTATGTGTTGCTTGAGAAAGGATATATATTTAGGTGGTTATTGAACAACGTCACTCCTAACGTATGTGAGAAATCAATACATCGGGTTTAAAGGTAGGTTTAGAAATAATAAAGCCTTGACGTGACATAATGAGCGGTTAGATAAAGCCAACTAGCGTAGTTTGAGAGAATATGTCTAGTAAATTATTGTAGTTTCTAGAGAGATAATTACGGCACTTAAAGTTCTCACGATCAGTAGAGAATACATAGGCGAAATTATAGGGAATATAGCGGGAAGGATTCCAACATTTGGGAAAATCATAACTCTAGACCTTCTTAAATTTAATCTCCAACCCTTAGTATCTTTAGTCATTAATTTACTACTTTAGTTTCTTAGTAAATTAGTTATATATAAGAATCTTAATCTTTATAACTTAGAAATTTATTCGAGCTTGTCTTCTTAGAGATATTGAAAAATTATGGCGAAACCTTAGTTCTCTGTGGGATTCGACTCCGAACTCTTAGAATGTATTATTTTTGCAGCGACCGCTTATCCTTTTTTATATGTTTGCTGCCCTGAGATAAAGTCTATATATGTTAGGACCAGAGTTGGGCATGATCAGGATTCCCGTGGAAATAGTATGTGATAATGGCAAACAGTTCGTCTGCAGCAAAGTCACGAAATTCCTCGAAGATCACAAAATAAAGAGGATACTATCAACACCGTATCACCCTAGTGGGAACGGACAAGCCGAATCAACGAACAAGACTATGATCCAAAACTTGAAGAAAAGGCTAAACGAAGCCAAAGGGAAGTGGAGAGAAAAATTGCCCGAGGTTCTATAGGCGTATCGGACAACATCGAAGTCCAGTACCGGAGCAACTCTGTTTTCCTTAGTATATGGCTCCGAGACCTTGATACAGGTCGAAGTCGGAGAGCCCATCGCTAGATTACAATTTGCAATAGAGGGATCAAACCACGAGGCCATGAATACCGGCCTCGAGTTGTTAGATGAAAGACGAGAAGCTACACTCGTTCGAATGGCAGCACAAAAGAAATAGATCGAGAGATACTACAACAGAAGAACTAACCTTCGACATTTCAGAGTCGGGGACTTGGTATCAAGAAAAGTCACCATCAACACTCAAGACCCTAATGAAGGGAAACTCGGTATTAATTGGGAAGGACCCTACCAGATCCTAGAAATTTTCGGAAAAGGGTCTTACAAACTCGGAACAATGAACGGCGAACCATTGTCGACCAACTGGAACATATCACTCCTTAAGCGGTATTATTGCTAAGGTTTAACATTCTCTTCTCTTTCATTTACATAAATATTCAAAACTAACTCATTGCGGGAATTAGATCCAAGAAATCGAGACCTTAGATTTTAAAGTACGCGTTGCGCTTTTTTCCCTTAGACCGGTTTTTATCTCAAATGGTTTTTTCCGGCGAGGTTTTTAACAAGGAAACAACTATGTGCTATTGAGGATAAGTCAACAGTATCCAAGACTTCTTTACAATCAACCTCGAATACTGGGAGGCATCACCCTAAAATGTTATGTGTTCGAGAAATGTACCTAGTATTAATGGGTCTCGATAGGAAGAATTTTGTAATGGGTCAAACGGTCGAATGAACCGTGCCGATATAGATTAGCCGAGTCCCGACAACAAAACATGTACGCATGCATAAATTATTCAAAGAAGCATTCACTTTTCTCGAACATCTCATGTTTCGAAGTAAATTTTCTACTATATGAGTCATGTACGTATGATTCTGATCTATTGTGCAAAACTAACACTTGTGAAAAATGGCTCAAGGGCCAAGTACAAGCATACCTCGAACACTCGGGGACTGTACACTCGAGCTATCTAAGTTCGAAATCATAAGACCTCAAAGAGGCACCCCTCGATATATAGGTCAAGGCCACCATACTTAGAGACTAACACTTTGAACAAGTTCAAAACGTCATCGGGAAGTAAGTCCAAGAGACATACCCGAAGGCTACGGCCACATTAAAGTCTACGGCCATATTAAAGGCTACGGCCAAAATAGCGCGGCTCGGAGACGTCCAACTTTCGCTATAAACAAAAGGCCTTCAAATACTTTGAAAAATCGGTTAAATAAGGCTACCCTCGGCAAAGCAAATAAAAAAGGGCTTCGACAAAATCAGCCCTCAAATAATTTAAAGGTTTCGATAATATCTGCTTTGGAAAAAACCTCAAAGGGTATCATATTATATTAACACAAACACATTAAGACACAAAAGAAAAATAGGTTCGGATTATCAAACCTTCGAAAAACCCAATGGGTATAAAAAAATATATGCTAAGACATAAGAAATTTTCACTATGTATTTTAGCCGAAAAGAGAAAAATAATAGCCGTTTTAGAGGCCGAATTGGCCCAACCTAAAGAGCCTAAGGGCCGATGTAAAGAGCCTAAGGGCCAACTAAAGAGCCTAAGGGAAAATTTAAAAGGGCCTAAGGGCTGATACAATTAGAGTTCGAGACCTCGTTCTCACTCACTTCGGACCTAAGGGTTCCGCAATTCCGAGCTCGAATAAAATTCAATTATAGCTCGAGGATTCAACAAAAACCCTAAGAGGTATATTATTGTAAACTCGAGTCTTACCCATCGCTTGATAAAAACCTAAGGGTTTACTTCATTATAAAAAGTTCAAAGCCTAGTCGAGCATGGTCATAAAAATAATATATACATAGGCTCGATCAAGCCGCCCCGGGATAAAGTCCTAATATATCCATGCCCAACATTTCCAACAAAGACAGAAAGCATATATAGACTTGAAAAGATACGAAGGTATTCAAAGAAGAAATTTTCTATTATCCAATAATTTGTACTAAAGGCCAACCAGAACCTTACACAAAAAAGGTACAAGAAAATAAAGTCCTATAACCCTAGTCTACCCCGGGAGCCACATCTTCAGGAGAGACTTCTTTGGAGACCTCATCCCCATATCCTTCACCCTCAGACCCGCTGACAGAGTCTTCATCATCAGAGAGTAAGGTTGCGACCTCATCCTCGAAAGCTTTTGCATTCTCGATATCAGCTGAGAGGTCGAAACCACGAGCATGCACTTCCTCAAGAGCCTATCTTCGAGATTTCCGCCTAGCATGATCGAGAGCATATGATAATCTAATTTCAGCAGTAGTATAGATCTCCTGCGCCCGAAGATTGGCAGCCTCGGCATTGGATCGATAATAGGTCACAAGCGCCTCTACCTCAGCTTTAGCCTTTGCAGGCTCGGAGGCCAACCTGGCCTCAACCTCCTCGATCCTACGGGCTCGAGCCAGGATTTCCTCCTTCACACTCTTGAGTTGGCACTCGATTGAAGTCAATTGGGACCGAAGTGCATCCTTCTCCGAGGCAAGACGCTCCATATGATGTCTCCACCCCAGGGTTTCGGCCTCCTTCATCTTTTCTTCCTCTTGAAGATGTTCCACCAGCTCAACCTTCTGCTGAACCTGCAAAACCAAAAGGTTAATTAACATAAAAAAAGTTAACACATAACAGGCTCTCAAGAAACTATATTACCCGTTCGATGAGTTTGGTCTGATCAAGATGAGCTCTTGTGAGTTCAGCTCGGAGGGTCATAATCTCCTCCTCCTTTGGAACGTAAAGGAGTTTGAGGCCATCCCTCTCCTATAAGAGCTTATCGAGCTCAGCCTTGCATCGGGATAGCTTGGCCCTGGATTTTGAAGATGTTTCCCGATGAAGCACCATGACCTATACATAAAGAAGAGAGTCAGGATTTAAGAAACATGGATTAAACACAAGCGTAAATACGAAGAGATTGAACTTGCTACAGAAACTGTTGGGCCTCGTCGAACACGAATGATGCGTCTGGTTTAGGACCATCGTCGACCCTGGAGAAGCAGTCCCGGAATATGTCGTTCCCTTCATGGGCCTATTCCAAGTCGGGAATACCCATGGCTCGGGCGTCTTGGAACTTCCCCTTGGAGAATGAGGGTCCAAGCAGCGAGTCACCAATGTTGATTATCCCAAGTTAATCACTTGGGACATTGTCTTCTCTCTGAAGCGCCTCGGGGCTAGACCCTTCGGGCACATTCATCGGCTGATTATCACGGCGGAGGGCATCCTCACTCCCCGATTGCTCGAGGACTTTTCTCGAACCCTCTTTCGAAACATCCTCAACCCAAGAAGGATCCGCCTAGAGCTCCACCGGCTCGGCATATTCAGTGCTTCGAGCTACCAGCTAGCAGTCGTCATCTCCACCCTCTTCATCGATACAAGGAACAGAGGGCTCGACTTTCGACTTCCGAGCTTTGTTCTTCTTTGGCTTGGGGGTATCGGAAGGAGAAGCCCTTCTCCTTTTCCTCTCTTCATTTGGCTTCGATGCCTTCTCTTCCCCAGGCGGAGGCGGCCTCATGGCAACATTATCGCCGAGACCTACATATAAAGAAACCAAGTTAATGAGGATTACGTTGCAAGGAATACCTAGATACACGAGAGAAAAAACTCACCATGGTTCTTGGCCTCCCTTCGGCCCTTGGACACGTCACGCCAGCGATGTTCGGCATAAGAGGAGGTGGAGGCCAACTGTCGGACCCCACCTTCGAGATTCGGAATCGGACCGGGGAACCAGGGGGAAGCTGCATCATGAAATAGAGTCAAAGTCAGAATGGAACAAAAGAGATAAAACGGATAAAACGATAGAGAAATTGCACTTACGTTTCATGTTCCATTCCTCGGGGAATGGCATTTTCTCGACCGGAATTAAGTCGGAAGTCCTGATTCGGACGAACCGACCCATTCATCCACGGTTGTTGTCTTCATCGATACTCAAAAATAGCATCTTCGTGGCCCGACGCTATAGCTTTATCAACCCACCTCGGTAAAGGCGAGGGGTGTATAACCTTATCAGGTGATCGAGGGTGAAAGCCATTCCCTCGACCTTACTCGAGAAGAACCTGATCAAGTGGACGATCCGCCAGAAGGAAGGGAAGATCTGGCCAAGAGTCACTCGATACTGACGGCAGAAATCGAGAATGATCGGGACTACAGGACCTAGCGTGAAAGGATAGGTGTACACACTCAAGTACTCTTTCACGTAAGTGGTAATATCCTCCTAAAGGGAAAGAACCACCACTTCCTTAATTTCCCAGTTGCAGTCCTTTTTTACCCCCTCGAGATCGCCTTCCGATATCGAGCAGATATATCAAGACACTGGCTCGCATTGGCCCGGAACTGAAGAAGGTCTGTCGACTTTGAAGTCAGAGGTTAGTTCGACTGGCCCCGAGACACACTTCTCGATACGAGGCTCCACCGGCATTTTATCACCGGCCAGCATGGAGGAGGAAGATGAAGTTTTTTCTTTTTGCGGCACAGTTTTATAAGTTTTTGCCATTTGTACAAGCAAAGGAGGTTGAAAATAAGCATGAAGTTGGTTGCTCCGATGAGAACAACGACGGTCTGACAGGCGGCGATGAGAAGAGTTAGAAAGCCATTAATCAAAGTAAGAGTAAAGTTTGAATCAAGAAAGGAGGTGATATTTATAGGCTTGTGATAACGATTCGGTATCACTAGTGGTCGATCGACGACTGACATGCATTGATGGTAATGGGAACCGAATCGACGGGACATTTCGGTCACATCCATCGCTTACGTCATGGAGACGACGTCATGATCGAGGTACGAAGGAATCGAGGCTCAAGTCGTCTCTTATCATTTTATTCTAAGAAACGCGAGGACTATCTGTATACGGTTAAAATCGAGCATGTCCAATTTTATGGGCTCGAGGGTCTGCCTCGAGATTAAGTTCATATCGAAGCGAGATCGAGCTCGGAGAACACGGAGACCGAACAATCGAGACCGAACATGATCAGAGCAACGAAATAGCGAGATAACAGGAATCGACCGCAAATCTCGACGGGAATCTCGGGATTGACAAAACTACCAACGGCTATGGATATCAATCATAGTTTTACTTCCGAAATTAAAGTCATACCTTATTTAGGATTCCTCTACTATATAAAGGGGAACCCTGTTCATTTGTAACTAACATATATGTTACATTCACTTACTGAGAAATAACAATATGTTGCTCTTATACTTACTTGCGATTGACTATTGTTCTTATTGTTCTTAACGCTTGGTCTCGAGCCTATTCCAAATCGAGGTCGATAACTTGCAAATGGCACTGGTTTGATTTATTCTAATCGCTTAACTCGTTTATTTATTTAGTCATTTATCAATTGGCGCTGAATTAGATCATGTATCATTATAACCACATTACAAGTTTAATTGTTACTCGTATTTCGAGGTAAACAAGTGCATAATTTACCATGATACCCATATTAATTGATATATATTTTATTGGATTTGAAATGAATAATAAATATTGTGGATATAATATGGAAAAATATTTTGTCTTTTTTTTATATGCGTAAAGTGACAACAAAAATGAAAATCTATTTTTATTATAATGCCAAATAAAAGTGAACGACGGGAGTACTATTTAGGAAATTAACTTAAATTTAGTACTCTGTGTTTGATTTCTACATTTTGCCATAGAACTTCTAAATATTATACGAGTATCTAAATATTTGTCCACCCATTTCTCGTTAGAAGCACTTCTTCGACTCGTGTGAATCGTGATAATTGAAAATTGAGTCAAAATCATAGATAGGCTAAGATTTGGGATTTGGAGCAATTAAATTTTATTTTTCTAATTTCTTTACATTTTAATTAGCAGGAGGACATATATGTTTGGAAAGGTAACGATCTTTCAAACTTAATCGTCCCTAAGAATGTAATTCACTTCCAATAATTCGCTTTGGATAACAAGTAAAATGCTTGGCAAATTTTTCATGTTTGATGTACACAATTATTCGATATATATGTTAGTAGAAGATACCAAATACATCATGAAATTAATTAAGACACGCATATATTAGCCTGAATACTAGAGTTATAAAAACATGGTGCAATGAGAAAGTGTTTCTACATGTCAAAACCCCTTTGTTTTTCTGTGATTATGTTTCTTCTTTATTATTTTTCCAGCAATTAGCATGAAATTGAGTTTTAAAAATATTAAACAAATAATGTAGGGGAAAATGACTCATTTGAGGACAAGTTTCAGTCCTTGGGACTATTGTCCTTGAAAAGTATTTAGACACAAACTTTATAAAAGTCAGTTCAACTTATATTTCAATTCTATACGCTTTCACTTAGTTTTCAATTTGTTCACAAGTTAAATAACAAGCTTTCAAGTTGTTCACGACTTATTATTTATGTGCTCATTGAACCTTTAAAAAAGAGGGAGACTGTTTGACTTACTGATTCTTTTGTCTTATAAGCATTCAAATCCCCCCGCGCAAAAATATTGGATGATTTTTTCTTATCTGTTCAAGTTTTAGAATAGAGTTTTATATCTTTGACGGTGGAAAGTAACAAGTATGTCATGTGCTTAATTAAGATGCACGCAAACGGGTTTTGACACCGCAATTAAAATATCTTATTGAGTAGGGGTATACATGAATCGGGTTGGTTCGATTTTATCAAAATCAAACCAAACTAATTATATCGGTTTGGATTAGTTCGATTTTGTCGGTTTTTTCGGGTTTTCATTTTCTTTTTTACAGGAATATTATTTCAATCTTACTTTCTTAAAGCTATATATAAAGTTTTGATAAGTGAATATAAAAATTTGACAATATATGATCTATTAAAATATTCTAATGAGAGAATTTTTTTAGTAATACATGATAGTTATTTTCTTAGTCGTCTAACAATAATTTTCGAAAATGTAAGCGTTCTAGGTTAACACGTGAGAGGATCCCAAATATTTTAATATTTTTAAAAGAAAATTTAATATAAAATCTTAAAATTTTATATTTATATATCGGTTTGGTTCGAATTTCTTTACTCAATATCAAATTAAGTCAAACTAAACCTAATCAAATTTTTTAATATTAATTTAATTTAATTTTTTAATTTGGTCTGATTTTCCGATTCGATTTGAATACCCTGCCACGACATGAGCGACGGCACGCACTTATATCATGTACGGTAGTGGACGATCACGATTTGGGGAAAAGAGGAGATACGTGTTCTTTTTGATATTTATGAGAAATAAAAATACCAACAGCCAACAGGTAATTCTATCATTATATAATGTGTAAAAATTTTACTCTTCCTTTCTTAATTTGTTTAAGTTAATTTTTTTTTAAATCTCTTCGTATTTCAAAAATTCATACATATTTTTTGTCTTTGTCTTTGTCTTTAATATTCTTACTTACATTCTTTCTCCAAAATTTTATTAGTTTAAGTGTTTATAGTTCAACAATACTTTTAAGCTTTCAATGGTTCTATACTTTAATGCTCTATAATATCTTATCTAAAATCAATGATATCTCAAAAAAGACTAAATGATTTAGTTATAATATCAATTGAAAATAAATTATTAGAAAAAATCGATTATAAAAAGATTATTAACAACTTTATATCTCAAAAAGCTAGAAAAGTTGATTTTAAATAAAAATACATCTTATAACTTTTTTAAAAAAAATTATGTCTCTTTAGGCCTCGCATATGCTGGAGCTGCCTTTGCAAAAGGATACAGTTTTGTGTTTTATATATTGTCTCGTCGAATTTTATGTGTTACTCAGCAGTGTTTTAAAAGGCGTCGTCGTGAGGCGGGGCGTTTTACTTAATACGGGGCGAGGCGAAAGCCTCGAGACATGAAGCGTAAGCCCCAAAGATCTTTAGTTTTTTAAATTTATAAATTAATAATATAGCGTTATAATATAAAAATATAAAAGATACATTAAAAGTTCATGAAAACTAAAAAGAATTTAAGCACCTCTTATAAAATAAAACATCTAGCGTGTTTTACAAGTATAAATAGTACAATACTGTTAAAGTTACTACAAAATATAAATTTAGTACAACGTCTTAATTTTCAAACGATTAAAAATCATAATTTCTTAAAAAATATTATCAAACTGCATATTTTACCTTCTTAAAAGTAAATACCCACTAAATTTTATCAATATTGTAATTTCAATATTACTCCTTCGTGAGAAACATAAAATTATTTTTAAAGAGTAAAATAATAAATATATAATAATTTAGTGAGACATAGAACTAAGGCATGAAGATCTATCAAGTACAAATATATATATTTTGGATATCTATGTCAGAAGAGATATCCAAATGATATTCACCCTCACGATAGTCTCAATTAGTAAATATGAAACACTATCATTTATTATTTGAGTTATTCATATTTTTCATATTCCAATAGATAAAAAAAAACTTTAATCATTCATTTGTTGAAGAATTTTGAGAGTCAACCGTGCTAAATAGTGTATTCAACACATGATTTGCATAGGAATTATGGGGCAAGTTCAGAGCGTTGAGCGTTAGGCATGTTTAGGGCGCACAAACGGACGCTTGAGGGCATAAATCTCATAACTAAACCCTACACATAAGTCTTAAGGCATTTTGATAGTGTCCCGTCCCGAGGTGGGTGCCAAAAAAGCCTTTTAAACACTGCTACTTAGTACTCATAAGGTAAAATGACGCTCTGTGTATATTCATGAAATGAGATTTGCTAAGTCATTATCCATCCTTTCACTTCCTACTCAGAGGACTTACATAACTAACGTTTTCCAGATTTTCCTTCTCATCATTCTTCATCACTGTGAATAATATTATGTTTATATATGTTTTGTTACTATACTATATTTGAAAAATAATTTTAGAGAAAATAAAATAAAATAATATATAAATAGAAATATAAATGAAATAAAAGTTAATCCGAGCCCACTGAATTCATAGTGTTTTCTTAAGAAATTTAATCCCCTCCTAGTACCCATGGTTATGAATTATTTTCTTTCAGGATAGAACGAATTACACACTGGTGTAGTGGTACTTCAAACCCCAGTTTTTCAGCGAACACAAAGTTCGGTAGCAAATCGCACTTACTATTGCTTTCGTTGAAGTTAAAAGTATGCAGAAGAGAGGGGAACTCAGAAAATCGTATGCAAAATCTGAGAGAATTGACTTGTATTTATAGCCAATATTAATCTGAAGAGGTGCAACTCTTCATAATGGTTGTTTATGCAAAAGGGTCATAGCGTAAATGCCATAACATAAATGACTATTTACTCAACAATAAACCGGGAATTAAAAAGGGTGGTTAATTTTCTGTTACAAAAACAGAAAACGGAAAAAATGGAAAACTGTTGTATTTAATATTAATATTATGTTACTAAAACGGATATTTAATAATATTTCTGTTAATATTTATTATTAACAAACAAAATTTAAAAATTAATCAATCAATCGATCATTTGACCAAATCCAAATTCAAAGCCGAAGCCGAAGAGCAATTGTTTATATACCCATCAACTTTGACTACTTCTTTAGCTTATTAAATTTGTCGTCAACTTTTGACTACTTCTTTATAATTAATTAAAAATACAATTTTTTAAAATAAATTGCATACATGTAATGTAGTTGTATTACTTTTAAATAAGTTTAAAAAATGTTGTATTCTACGTAAATTCCTCAACATATTCTCCATCATCTTCTAATCATATTCATTGCAAACACATCATTCCCCTTAACACCCCCCATAAATCATTTTTAGCTTCTTCCATATTCTTTTCCAAATCAACCTCTTAATAAATAGTACATTTTATCTCCCATATCTTTCACTGCACACCCAAACTCAGACACCTAAGCAGTATACCTAATCGAGTACAAAGTATATACCATTTTTATACCTAAACAAATTAAATAAACAAAAATATACCATGTATTATGAAAACGAAGTACATACCAATTTTATGCCTAGACACAATTAAATACATGGCATATTCTGTTTATTTAATTGTATTTTCACTACAAAAAAAAACTGGAATTAGCTATGAAAGTCCTCACTAATTTGTCGCTAAAACGCTCGTAGCTAACAGAATTTCTTGATAATTCATTACTAATCCACTGCTAAATGAGATTAGTGGCGAATTTTTTTATTTAACTACAACATTTGTCTGTCGCTAAAACCTAATTTTTTAGTAGTGTTTGGTTAAATTTTTTACGTATTTTATCTTAAATACATGGTATATTCTATTTATTTAATTATGGTTGGTATAAAAATGGTATGTACGTTCTCTTCATCTTAGTTAATTATTTAATTATCTATTTATCTAATTATTTTTATACCAAACATAAGTAAATACTTATGTTAGGTATAAAAACAATAATAATATACTGATCATTAAATATATATTATTTTGAAACTTACACTATATTTTATTATGTTTGCATAGATATGGAGAAGTCCGAAAAATATTTTATGTCAACTATACACAAAGTATATTCAGATTTCATCAAAATATACATAAATTATATCTCGAAATATACAGAATACAAGCATCGAACATGTGCATTTTTATAGGCCATGTATACAAATCTATATAAAATACAAATATAAACGTATACATGAAGAGAAGAAGACAAAAAAAAAATCAAATAGCAAAAATAATGGGGTAAAATGTTCTGTGGGATTCGGAAAGATCTTGCATAGATTAAC
>ML377669.1:0-22041 GCA_005239525.1 Nicotiana knightiana | reverse complement strand
AAAATTAGCTACTCATATTCATAAGAATTAATTCTAAAATAACTTGCATAATTGAACTACAAAATAATAAGTAAACGCTAAGAAAATCAATGTTTGCTTCACTGAGTAGTAATCCACACGTTGTTCTTCACTTCAATGGCTTCCCTCCTCTTTCAAGTTTTGTTTTTGGGTCTAGTTATATGTTTGGGATAAACCCTAAACATGTAGGAGACTTCTATTCCAACCAGGAAAACTTAAACTCTTCAAAAACTCGGATTTAACCAGAACAGGGGCCTGGCGTTTGGTCCCTGGGGCCTGGATAATGCCAGGCTAAGGCAGCCGTTTGGGCTCTGTCGCCTGGCTAACGCCAGGAAGGGTCAGGCATTTGGGCTCTAGCGCTTGGCTAACGCCAGGCAGGGTCAGACGTTTGGGCTTAAACGCCCGGCTATAACCAGGTGCACTCCTCTTCGCCTCTTGAGCGTATTTTCAATGTATTTGCATCCATTTAGCTCGGCTTCCATCTCCAATTCACCTACACATGAAATAGACTCCATTATGCACATAAAAAGTGTATTTTTATCATTAATGCATATAAAATGTAGGGCATATAACATGTTAAATCATGAATTCTAGCCACGCATCAGTAGCCATTTTGGATAGGAAGGTCAGAAAGATCAGGTCAAAGAATATTGCATCAGTAAAGGTTCAGTGGAGGGTCAGCCGGTCGAGGAGGCGATTTGGGAGACCGAGCATGATATGCGCAGCTAGTACCCTCATCTTTTCACAACTTCAGGTATGTCTTTGCACTCGTTCGAGGACGAACGAATTTCTTAAAAGTGGGAGAATGTAATGACCCGATCGGTCATTTTGAGAATTCACGCTTCGATCCCCAAATAACTGCGTTCCCCATATTTGCTTATGCTTTTGGGTCTTGCCGGAGTGATTAATGTGGAATTCGGAGAGTTTTGGGAAACATAGTCCCTAAATATGAGTTTAAGCCTTAGAAATCGGACCGTAGTTGGAACTGTATGAAGACGGATCCGGAATGGAATTCCGTCAACTCTGTTAGATCCGTTGAGTGATTTCGGGTTTGGAGCGTGTCCGAAATGTGTTTTCGAGGTCTGTAGTAGAGTAAGGATTGATTTGGCGAAAGTTAGAATTTCGGCCGATAGGTAAAATTTTGATATCGGGCTCGGAATGGGATTCCGAAAGTGGCTATAGGTCTGTAGTGTCATTTGTGACCTGTGTGTCAAATTTGAGGTCATTCGAACTAGTTTTGACGTGTTTCGGCATCGTTGTGGATTTTGGAAAATTTGTAAGTTCTTAGGCTTGAATCCATGTATAATTTGTGATTTTGGTATTATGTGATGTGGTTTGAAGGCTCGAATAAGTTTGAATGAGGTATTAGGACTGGTTGGTAGGTTTGGTTGAGGTTCCGGGGCCTCGGGGGTGTTTCGGATGCACAACGGGTCATTTTTAGCCTTGTATTGATTGCTGGTTTTCTGGTGTGAGTGCAGCATGCTTTTCTTCATCGCGGTCGCGTGAGGGAGTCCGCGATCACGTAGGGAAATTAGAGGCCAGTCAGGATTTAATGCATCGCGATTGCATGAAAAGGAACCTGATCGCGTAGAGTAGGCAGCTTTGTCACTGCGTTCGCATGGGCTATGTCGTGTTCGCGTAGAAGGAATAAGGCAACAATGGAAATTAAGTGGTTCTCTACGCGGTCGCGTGAAGGCAACCGCGATCGCGTAGGTCTGTGAATTAAAGCACCGTGTTCGAGAACGGATTCCCGTGATCACGTAGTGCATTTCTGAGGCGCCTGTGGTTTACTCTTCGCGAGCGTATCTTGCCTTCCGCGATCGCACTGAGTGTGTGCCTGGGCAGAAATTTAAATACCCAAATTGAGGGTTTAAGCTAAAATTCATATTTTGAACTTGGGAGCTCGGGGATTGGCGATTTTTGAAGAGCTTTTCACCTGGGCGATTTGGGTATGTAATTCCTACTCGATTTTGACTAATTTCCATGAATCTATGCTTAAATTTATCCTTTAATTTTGAATTTGGGGTGAAAAATTAAGAAAATTTGGATAAAGTTCTTAGACCGAGTTTTTGAGTTTTGATCGAGATTTTGGTATCCGATTCGACTAATTTTTGTATGATTAGACTTGTGAGTGAACGGGTTTCTGGAATTTGTAACTTTTAATCGATTCCGAGCCGTGGGCCCGGGGGACTTTTTCGGCGATTTTCCTAAATTCGCGTATTAGCTTCGAATTTATTAGTTAGATTAATTTCTTAAAGTTATATTTACATTATGCAATTGAATTGAATAGATTTGGGTCTTTTGGAGTTGGGTACTCGTGGCTAGAACGTGATCTCGAGTTGAGTTGAGCAGTCGAGGTAAGTGGCTTGCCTAACTCTGTGTTTGGGACTTCCCCTTAGGTCGTTTTGACATTTATTTTCTATGTGGGTGCCGTGTATGTGAGGTGACGAGTACGTACATGGGTCATTTGTTGCTAAAATTCCATTTTCGCTTCACATATTATAATTCATTCTACTCCTATTACACTGCTTAATGTGTTAATTGTTTAGCTAAGATTAGGAAAATCATGCCTACTTGTTTTATACTAAATTGCCTATCTGCTACTCTGTGCGCCAAATTTAGTTAGTTTTATTCCTTAACTTGCATGTGATTTGTTGAACTGTTTAAATTAATGCCTTATATGATATTCATTCGCATTGCATATGTAAACTAGGGACTACAGACGTATTCTGGGAGATCTCTCATGTACTGCATATTTAAATTAGGGATTACAGACGTATTATGGGAGATCCCCCCTGCACTGCATATTTATATTTGGGACTACGGATGTATTCTGGGAGATCCCCCCTGTACTGCATACTTTATTTGGGACTACGGGACGGTATCCCGGGAGATTCCACTTGTGATATGTTGTGCTGAGCCGAGGGCTCCATTTTACTGTTTTATTTCAAATTATTCTTTTAACTGTCTACTTTAGAACTTATTTCTCTTCCATACTATTTAAACTGTTTTATTTACAAATCCAGTAGAGCCTTCACCTGATCTCGTCACTACTTGACTGGGGTTAGACTTGGCACTTACTGGGTACAAGATGTGGTGTACTCAGGCCCTTCCCTGCACATATTTTTCGTGTGTAGATCCAGGTTCGAGTTCTCAGCCGCGTGGCTAGTGGTCGTTGCAGCTTCATCGAGGAGACCGTAAGGTATTTCTGCCGCGTCCGCGGAATCGTCCGAGTCACCTTCCATTCCACCTTATAGAGACACTTACTATGTATTTTCTTTCCGGATTTGTATAGAGATATAATAGTATAGAAGCTTGTGACTGTGTTGTGAAAATCCGGGTCTTGGGGTATATATTGTACATTCCGAGCGGCGATGTTATGCTTATCTAGACTTTTATTTTCCTGTCTTTATTTTTATCGTATTTAATTAATTTTTATCCGCAAATTTAGGCTTACCTAATCGTAGAGACTAGGTGCCGTCACGATGCCTTTCGGAGGGTAAATCGAGTCGTGACAATTATCTTTTCGGTATGTATTAGGTTTACCTAGTTTTAGAGACTAGGTGCCATCACGAATCATTCAGAGGGATTTTGGATCGGGACATACTATTATGAGTTGTTTGAAGTTTTATATGTGTGTTATATTTTTTCATTTGCGAATTGATGTTCATATATTAAGAACTATTTATAAAAAAAAAACAGTTCAAGCATGCTTATGCTTCACCAGAAAAGCAACTCGGAATTAAAAAAATTCAATACCTACTACTCATTTAGAAATCTGAAAAATAATATCTTGGCATGTGATGCTCCTAACCTGGTTAGGCGGATCGGCACTAAGTGCCTTAGCTTGAATGTGTGAACTAAAATGTAACATCCTATATGACTATCACATAATTCTGAGATAAGTGATATCGGTATAAGTTTATATATATAATTGGTTCACTCAATCAGGTTAAAAGCACCAGGTGTCGGTCCTGCGCACCCAGATTTAGAGCATGACATGACACTTGCGTTATGCTTATTAAACGTTAAACAATCCATAGTTTTAACTCTCTTATAAAAAATTGAACTGATAAACTCAGCCAATAAGAGTAATTTTTTATCATTATATTAAAGGTGACATATTGATTTTGTTTCCACAAGGTTATTATGTCATTCCCTTACACACAAAAATGAATTCAGAATTAGAAGTTTGTAGATTCCCACAAAGGTCAAACGATGAAATAAAAAGAAAAAAAATGTCTTCATGGTGGCTGATGGGACTTAACCCTCAACCAAGAGGGCAACAAAGCGGTACAAGTCCTTTTCCTACCATCGGACCAACAACAAACTTTGTTAGTGGATTTCCAAATCATAACTTTTATATATTTATTGAATTCCTCAATAAAAATACAAAATTCGTGCAAAATTTAGGGGTTCTCGAGAAACCTCACCTAACAGCCTAAATTCGTCGTGCTACGCACACATGTGAAAACGATAGAATTACATGAAGAAGCTAAGTTGGAGAAGAGATTATTTCTGCGATTTAATTGAATTTAGTTTAGTTTATTAAGAAATTTTTCAGGTTAGTGCTTTTCTTCAGTTCCAAAAGTTTGTTTTGTTTTGATATTTCTTCAAGTTTATATGACCGAGAAAATTATTAAATCATATTATATGATGTTCGAATACATATTTGTCAATTAACAGGAAAGAACTCTTAAAGTTGCACATGCCATACTATGGAAGATTTTCTTTTAAAAGAAAATTTAGCAATCAATTGCATATATTAACATTTAAAAAGTTTAAACAATAAAAAATGACAAATAAAAAAAGAAATAACGAAGAAGAGTCATTTTTCTAGGTTTAGAATCGATTTGAATGTATGTTTTATTAGAAGAATTGTTACTCATTAGTTATAGGTTTTAATATTATTCATATAATTCAAAAATATGTATAAATCGATATGGGACACACACGCATGTGTTCACAAACTCGTACTCATAGAAATAAGAGTAAATTCCAACTAGATCCCCTTAATATTTACTTGTTGAGAAACTATACCCCTCTACCCTTAGAACAAGAACGATGATAATGACTCAGCCAAAAACAAACCCACTTAGACGGCAGATACCTTTCGTTAAAAGCAGCAAAAGAAATCGTAGTATGTTTTACCAACTTCACATAAGTACCTTTTAATTTTTATTACCAACTTCCCTCATATACCTTTTATTTTTTTAATCCAATAATTCATAAAATTATCAGAAACTAGAAGAAGTTGGATGACTTATCCTGTCGGACCAAATTTGGAATTAATACCTTTGAGTTGGTTCTTTGTAGGCTCTTCGACATTTTTGTTCCTTGATGTAAGTGCAATGTCACGATTTAAAATCCTAACTCAGATTGTGATGACGTCCAACATCAGGGTTAGGCAAGCCAACACTAAAATTAAAAAGGATTTTTTTTTTTTTCATATTTGATTAAACAACCCAACACGTGCCAAGTTTTAAAGTTCAAAATATTAATTTAAAAAGATAATTAGCCAATTTAACCAAAAACAGTCATAAAGAGACGTGAACCAATATATATATATAGACCAGCAAATCATAATATCTACCACGCGTGTGCCAGGAACTAGTGTCACAAGTCCTATGGGCATACTAACAGAATATACAAAAGATATAATATAACTATCCCACTGTCTGGAAGAAATAGACCGGAATAACAAAAGAAACCCCATGGTGCTGCCGAGGATCGTCAGGAGAAGCAGCTCACCGTGAAGTCAGGTGTAATCTATACTCAGAATCGAGCTCCGGTCTGATAACCAGATGCACCAGCCTCAAAACCCGTACAATTTAAGTACAGAAGCGTAGCATGAGTACATAAACAAATATGTACCCAGTGAGTATCCCGCCTAACCTCGAAGAAGTAGTGACGAGAGGTCGACGTGACACTCATTAAAGTCCAACAATATAATTTAACAAGACATGATATCAGTAATAGGCATACGAGGATGATAAAAACAGTAAACATTAAAGATAACTGTGATTCAAATAAATACAGGAAGTAAATAAATAATTACTACTTCAATTTCCCCCAAATATCTTATCACTTCAATATCCTTGAAATCATTAACAGTTTAACATGCGCATGCGGGATAAGGACAACCGGCCTGAGCCATCATAAATAATCATATATGTGCACTGCCGAGGGTCGAACGGCCCGAACCATAATTAAATCTTTCAATCTCGCCGTGGCATACGGCCCGCTCCCTTGAGAGTGGGGAAAATAACACTCCGCTCGCAGAATATAAATTGCGAAGCGTCGCATGCACATACAATATTCTTCATAAATTCATTTTTCAGTGAAAAATTCCTTTATATTCTCAAATTCCAAGATCTCAGGGAAACAAAATCGCATATGACATAAATTCATAAAGCATATAGTTCAATTCAAGGAAAAACACTAGGCATGGTGTAGGCCTAACTACCCGAACATAACAATAATAGTCGCTACGTACGGACTCTCGTCACTTTGTACGTACGTAGCCCCCACAAACATTAACACATAGTCATTAAATCACCTAGGGGACAATTCCCTCTTACAAGGTTAGAAAAGGAGACTCACCTCGTATTGAACCTACTCTCCGGGTCAAGAACGCGCCCGAAACTCCAAAATTCGTCACCCAAGGACTTGAAACTAGCCAAATGTTACATAAATATATCAATTTACACTCAAAAGTATGGAATTCTCCTATTTACTTAGTCATTTCATCCTACTTGAAGAAATTCCAAAATTCATCCCCGGGCCCGCATATTCGGATTTCGGAAATTTTTGAAGGAATCACTTACCCATAACCTAAGGATCGTTAATATGTGATTTTTTTAATGATTTGATGGCTAATTAACGGGTAATTCCCTAAATTTTCATAAAGCCCTAGGTTACTACCCAAATCCTTGATTTTCACTAATTAGGTAGTTAAGTTAACTAGGAATTCATGCATTAAACTAACATTAGGGTAGAATTCACTTACCTTTCAGTAGCTAGGTCGTGGGGCTCTTTTCCAAGTTCTCAAGGTCATCTATAGTGGAAGAAAATGGAGTGAAATGAATAAATCCGTGTTTTAAAGAACTCACTGTCTATTGTGGTTTCGCACCTGTGGTCTCGCACCTGCGAGTAAATGCTCGCACATGCGATAATGGGACAAGGGGCCTGGCCTCGCACCTGAGGGAAAGGGCCCGCACCTGCGAGAGGAGGGCAGCCCATATGGGGGTCTTACCTACGAGGCTGGGACCGCAAGAGTAATCCCGCACCTGCGACTGGGCAACGGCACCTGCGGTCACACCAGAACAGGTGCACCAGCAATTGCTTCAGCTGGTTTTTGGCCTCGTTTGGTGCCCGAGAGGCACCTGGGCCTACCTGAGCCCCCGTTCAAAAATACCAAAAAGTTCCAAATCATAATACGGACTTGCTCGAGCCTTCAGAACCCCCAAAACAACACTAAAACTTAAAATCACACCTCAAAACCCCTAGAGTCAAACTTAGGAACTTTAAGTTTCTACAATTCGCTAACAATGCGCCGAACCGACCTATACTACTCGGAATGACCCCAAATTTTGCGAGAAATTCATGAATGACATAAAAGAACTATTCCAGATCTAGGAATTCCGTTTGGACCTCGATAACAAAAATACGTCCCAAACCACAATATGAACTTAAGGAAACTCTTATTTCGCTATCGGGCGCCGAAACGCTCCTGGGTCATCCAAAACCCATTCTGAACATACGCCCAAGTCCGAAATCATCATACGAAGCTACCGGAACCATCGAAACTCGATTCTGAGGTCGTTTACTCAAAATATTGACCGAAGTCAAACTTGGCCTTAAAGACCAACCTTAAGGAACCAAGTGTTCCTATAGCACTCTAAACACTTCCGAATCCCGAACCACCCGTCCCCGCAAGTCATAAATCACAATAAGCCGCTATGAGAAGTTTCATTTAGGGGAACGGGGTCCGATAACGCAAAATGACCGGTCGGGTTGTTACATTCTACACCTCTTAAACAAACGTTCGCCCTCAAACGGGTCTAGAATCATACCTGAAGTGTTGAATAAGTGCGGATATCTGCTCCGCATGTCCTCCTACGACTCCTAGGTTGCCTCCTTGACTGGTTGGCCCCTCCACTGGACCTTTACGGCAGAAACTCTCTTGGATATTAACTGGCGATCCTGCCTGTCAATAATAGCAACTGGCTCCTCCTCGTAGCCCAACCTCTCATCAGACTGAATAGTGCTGAAATCAACCACGTGAGAGAGGTCAGCGTGGTACCTCCGGAGCATGGATACATGAAAGACCGGATGAACTCCTGACAAACTGGGAGGTAAAGTTAGCTCATAAGCAACCTCCCCAACTCGCCTCAACACCTCGAAGGGACATATAAAACTCGCGCTCAGCTTCTTCCCGAACCTCATAATACCATTCATTGGCGAGACTTTCAACAGGACCTTATCTCCCTCCATAAATGATACATCACACGCTTTCTGATCCGCGTAACTCTTTTGTCTGGACTGTGTTGTGCGGAGCCTCTCTTGAATCAACTTCACTTTCTCCAAAGAATCCTTCACCAGGTCGGTGCCATATAACTTAGCCTCGCCAGACTCAAACCACCCGATAGGAGAACGACATCGCCGACCATACAAAGCCTCAAATGGTGCCATCTCAATGCTAGGCTGATAACTATTATTGTAAGCAAACTCGGCCAAAGGCAAGAACTGGTCCCACTGACCTCCGAAGTCAATCGCACATGCCCCGAGCATGTCCTCCAATATCTGAACTGTACGCTCCGACTGACCATCAGTCTGAGGGTGAAATGCTGTGCTGAGATATATCTGGGTACCCATCTCACTATGCAATGCTCTCCAGAAGTGCGAGGTGAACTAAGGACCTCGATCTGATATAATGGACACCGGCACACCGTGCAACCGGACTATCTCCCGTATGTAGACTTGTGCCAACCTCTCAGAAGTATATGTGGTAGCCACTGGAATGAAATGCGCCGATTTGGTCAATCTATCCACAATGACCCAAACCGCGTCAAATTTCTGCAAAGTCCGAGGCGACCCAAACACGAAGTCCATAATGATGCATTCCCACTTCCACTCCGGAATGGGCATCTGCTGAAGTAGGCCTCCTGGCCTCTGGTGCTCATACTTAACATGCTGGCAATTAAGACACCTAGCCACATACTCCACAATGTCTCTCTTCATCCATCTCCACCAGTAATGTTGCTTCAAATCACGATATATTTTTGTAGCACCAGGATGAACAGAATACCGAGAACTGTGTGCCTCCTCTAGAATCCTCCCTCTCAGGCCATCGACATTAGGAACACATAAACGGCCTTGAAGTCTCAGAACACCATCCTCGCTAATAGTAACCTACTTGGCACCACCCTGAACCACTGTCTCCCGTAGCTCTGCCAAGCACGGATCATCGAACTGCCGAGCCTTAATCTCTCCCAATAATGAAGACTGGGCAATTACATGTGCTAGAACTCGGCGAGGCTCTGAAAGGTCTAACCTTACTAGGCGATTAGCCAAGGACTGAATGTCCCAGGCTAGAGGTCTTTCGTCTGCTACAATATAGGCCAAGCTACCCATACTCTCTGCCTTCCTGCTCAAGGCATCTTCTACCATATTTGCCTTGACCGGATGATAAAGAATGGTGATATCATAATCCTTCAACAACTCAAGCCATTTGCGCTGCCTCAAGTTAAGATCCCTCTTCTTGAACAAGTGCTGCAAGCTACGGTGGTCTGTATAAACCTCACAGGACACCCCATACAAGTAGTGCCTCCAAATCTTAAGTGCATGAATAATCGCTGCCAACTCTAAGTCGTGCACAGGGTAATTCTTCTCATGAACCTTCAGCTGGCGCGAAGCATAGGCAATAACTCTCACTTCCTACATCAACACACATCCCAAACCGACGCGTGAAGCATCGCAATACACTGTATACATCCCCGAACCGGAAGGCAATACCAGAACTGGTGCTGAGGTCAATGCTATCTTGAGCTTCTGAAAGCTCGCCTCACACTCATCGGACCATCGGAACAGGGCGTTCTTCTAAGTCAATCTAGTCAATGGAGCTGCAATAGAAGAGAACCCCTCCACAAATTAGCAATAATAGCCTGCTAGGCCTAAAGAGCTCCTGATCTTTGTAGCTGAAGTAGGACGTGACCAACTCTGAACTGCCTCAATCTTCTGAGGATCAACCTTGATACCCTCTCCGGACACCACATACCCCAAGAATGCCACAGAGTCCAACCAGAACTCACATTTGGAGAACTTAGCATATAACTTCTGTTCTCGCAAAGTCTGGAGCACAACTCTCAAATGCTGCTCGTGCTCCCCCAGGCTACGTGAGTAAATCAAAATGTCACCAGTGAAGACAATGACAAAGGAATCAATATACGGCTTGAAAACCCTGTTCATCAAGTCCATTAATGCTGCTGGGGCATTAGTCAAGCCAAAGGACATCACCAGGAACTCATAATGGCCATACCTCGTACGAAAAGCAGTCTTCGGAACATCTGAGGCCCGAATCTTCAACTGATGATATCCCGATCTCAAATCAATCTTAGAAAACACCCGAGCACCCTGCAACTGGTCAAACAAATCATCGATGTGCGGCAAAGGATACTTATTCTTAATGGTGACCTTGGTCAACTGGCGGTAGTCAATACACATCCGTATGGACCCATCTTTCTTCTTCAAAAATAGAACTGGAGCACCCCACGACGATACACTCGTTCTGATGAACCCCTTAGCCTACAACTCCTCAAGCTGATCATTCAACTCCTTCAGCTCTTTCGGAGCCATACGGTACGGAGGAATAGATATAGGCTGGGTGCCTGGAGCTAAATCAATATCACGATTCGGAGGCATGCCTGGAAGGTCTGAAGGAAATACATCAACAGACTCTCGAACCACTGGCATTGAATCAATCGTCGGAGACTCGACGGTGGCATCCCGCACATAAGCAAGATAGGACAGACAACCCTTCTCGACCATATGTCGAGCCTTCAGGAATGAAACAACCCGGCTGGCTGCACTAACTGAGGAACCTCTCCACTCCAGCCTAGGCGACTCGGGCATGGCTAAAGTAACTGTCTTGGCATTGGCAATCTAGCACGACATGGTAAGGAGAGCCAATCCATTCTTAAAATAACCTCGTAATCAACCATGTCAAGAAATAAGAGATCTGCTCGAGTCTCGAACCCGTAGAATGTAACCATACAGGATCGGTAAACCCGATCTACCACCACAGAATCGCCCACAGGAGTGGAGACATATATAGGAGAACCCAAGGACTCACGGGGAACATCCACAAAATGAGCAAATAAGGCTGAAATATATGAATAGGTGGATCCTGGATCAAATAACACTGATGCCTCTCTACCACATACTGAAATAATACCTGTAATCATGGCATCTGAGGCCACTGCATCTGATCTGGCCGGAATAGCATAGAATCTAGCTGGAGCACCGGAAGACTGAGCCCTGCTAGAATGAACAAGAGCAGACTGACCTCCTCCTGACTGGCCTCCACCTCTAGGACCACCCCTGCCGACCTGTCCTCCACCTCTAGGTGGCCTGACGGCTGGTGCTGGACCCACAGGCTGATAACCCTGCTGCATTGCTTTGCCCCGAAACTTGGGACAATGCCTCTTCATATGACCTGGATCCCCACACTCATAACAACCTCCAGGTATCATAACCTGTTGCCCCGAAGAGGAACCCTGAATGGCCGGAGAGCGATGTGTACTCTCCGGCATAGCACTAAAGTAGGGACTAGAGGACCTCGGATGACTAGAATAACCACTGGGTGGACTCTGAATGGCTGGAGGGCGGTAGGAACGCTCTGGCACGACGCTGAAATGAGGCCTCACTGGAACACCTCGGGGAGGTGGTGCGGGTGCTGAATATGAAGGCCTACTGATGCTGACCACTACCAAACTGACCTCTGCCCCTAACTGGGGAACCTCTGAGATCTCCGAAGAATCTATCCCTCTTGTTCTGCTGCCCCTGCTCCCTTCTCCTCAACCGATACCCCTCGATCCTGCGGGCAATCTCGACCACGAGCTGAAAAGGAGTACCCAACTCTACCTCTCAGGCCATAGTGGCCCTAATACCTGGATGCAACCCAACCACAAATATCCGCACTCTCTCAACATCAGTAGGTAATATCATGAGTGCATGGCGAGACAACTCTGAAAATCTAGCCTCATAATCTGACTTTGATATTTGTCCCTGCTCCAGCTGTTCAAACTGATACCGCAGCTCTTCCCTCTCAGAGGGTGGGATATATTTGTCTAGAAACATATAAGTGAACTACTCCCAAGTGACAGGAGGAGAATCTGCTGGCCTGCTGAGAATATAAGATTGCCACCATCTACGAGCTCTGCCCTCCAACTGAAAGGTAGTGAAATCCACTCCATGGGACTCTAGTATCCTTATGTTGTGCAGTCTGTCCCTACACCTGTCAACAAAATCCTGGGCATTCTCGCCTCGCTCACCCCTGAAGAATGGAGGGTGCAATCGAGTCCATCTATCCAATAACTTTAGCGAATCAACGTCCGCAGCTGGTCTGGGCTCAGGTGCTGCTGCTACAGGCTGAACTCTACCCACGGGCACCCGGGGTATGATGTAATGTTGTTGCCTGACCTGCAGCCTGGACGGTAGGAGTCTGGGCCCCCCTCCCACCTGAGATGTGGCAGGATCTGCTAGAAATAAACCAACCTGGGACATAGTGTTCATAAACCGCATCATATGGCCCATGACCTCCTGGAAGCCTGGTGCCGTCATAAAGTCCACTGGAGCAGGATCAGATGGCGACACCTCACCCTGCTCCGCTATAGTAGGATCCTCTGGTTGTGGTGAAATTGGGATAGCTCTGGGACTCCCTCATCCCCTACCTCGGGCCGGTGCCCTCCCCCGACCTCTTCCACGGCCTCGGACAACGGGGGTAGCGGCCCTTCCCGGGTCTGGAACATCAGATGCACGCGTCTGCACCATATGTGAAAGAATAGAAGAATGAGATTTAGTAAACCATCGACTACACGATAGAATAAGAATAAAGAGAGGTTTCCTAACACCATATAGCCTCCTAAAGATAAGTACAGACGTCTCCGTACCGATCCGCAAGACTCTACTGGGTTTGCCCGTGACTCGTAAGACTTATGTGAACCTAGAGATCTGATACCATGTTGTCACGACCCAAAATCCTAAATCAGGTCGTGATGGCGCCCAACACCAAGGTTAGGCAAGCCAACACTCAGATTACAAAGGATTTGTGTTTCCTAAATCATGTCGTGATAGCGCCCAACACCAGGGTTAGGCAAGCTAACACTCAGATTACAAAGGAATTTTTTTCCATATTTGATTAAACAACCCAACACGTGCTAAGTTTTTAAAGTTCAAAATATTAATTTAAAAAGATAATTAGCCAATTTAACCAAAAACAGTCATAAAGAGACGTGAGTCAATATATATATACAGACCCGCAAATCATAATATCTACCACGCGTGTGCCAGTAACTAGTGTCACAAGTCCTACAGGCATACTAACTGAATATACAAAAGATATAATATAACTGTCCCACTTTCTGGAAGAAATAGACAGGAATAACAAAAGAAACCCCATAGTGCTGCCGAGGATCGTCAGGAGAAACATCTCACAGTGAAGTCAGGTCCAATCTATACTCAGAATCGAGCTCCGGTCTGATAACCAGATGCACCAGCCTCAGAACCTGTACAATTAAGTACAAAAGTGTAGCATGAGTATATAAACAAATATGTACCCAGTGAGTATACCGCCTAACCTCGAAGAAGTAGTGACGAGAGGTCGGCGTGACACTCATTAAAGTCCAACAATATAATTTAACAAGACATGATATCAGTAATAGGAATACGAAGATGATAAAAACAGTAAACATTAAAGATAACTTTGATTCAAATAAATACAGGAAGTAAATAAACAATTACTACTTCAATTTCCCCCAAATATCTTATCACTTCAATATCCTTGAAATCATTAACAGTTTAACATGCGCATGCAGGATAAGGACAACCCGCCTGAGCCATCATAAATAAT
Source organism: Nicotiana knightiana (assembly GCA_005239525.1). Taxonomy (NCBI): domain Eukaryota; kingdom Viridiplantae; phylum Streptophyta; class Magnoliopsida; order Solanales; family Solanaceae; genus Nicotiana; species Nicotiana knightiana. The sequence continues at coordinate 7,892 of ML377669.1, read as the reverse complement.
CATATATGTGCACTGTCGAGGGTCGAACGGCCCGAACCATAATTAAATCTTTCAATCTCGCTGTGGCATACGGCCCGCTCCCTTGAGAGTGGGGGAAATAACACTCCGCTCGTGGAATATAAATTGCGAAGCGGTCACATGCACATACAATATTCTTCATAAATTCATTTTCCAGTGAAAAATTCCTTTATATTCTCAAATTCCAAGATCTCAGGGAAACAAAATCGCATATGACATAAATTCATAAAGCATATAGTTCAATTCAAGGAAAAACACAAGGCATGGTGTAGGCCTAACTACCCGAACATAACAATAATAGCCGCTACGTACAGACTCTCGTCACTTTGTACGTACGTAGCCCCCACAAACATTAACACATAGTCATTAAATCACCTAGGGGACAATTCCCTCTTACAAGGTTAGAGAAGGAGACTCACCTCGTGTCGAACCTACTCTCCAGGTCTAGAGCGCGTCCGAAACTCCAAAATTCGTCACCCCAAGGACTCGAAACTAGCCAAATGTTACATAAATATATCAATTTACACTCAAAAGTATGGAATTCTCCTATTTACTTAGTCATTTCATCCTACTTGAAGAAATCCCAAAATTCATCCTCGGGCCCGCATGTTCGGATTTCGGAAATTTTTGAAAGAATCACTTACCCATAACCTAAGGATCGTTAATATGTGATTTTTGTATGATTTCATGGATAATTAACGGGTAGTTCCCTAAATTTTCATAAAAGCCCTAGGTTACTACCCAAATCCTTTATTTTCACTAATTAGGTAGTTAAGTTAACTAGGAATTCATGCATTAAACTAACATTAGGGTAGAATTCACTTACCTTTCAGTAGCTAGGTCGTGGAGCTCTTTTCCAAGCTCTCAAGGTCGTCTATGGTGGAAGAAAATGGAGTGAAATGAATAAATCTTGTGTTTTAAATAACTCACTGCCTATTGTGGTTTCACACCTGCGGCTCAAGGACCGCACCTGCGGTCTCGCATCTGCGAGTAAAAGCTCGCACCTACGGAAATGAGACAAGGAGCCTGGGCTCGCACCTCCAGAAAAGGGCCCGCACGTGCGAGAGGAGGGCAGCCCATCTGGGGGTCGCATCTGCGAGGCTAGGACCGCAGGAGCGATCCCGCACCTGCGACTGGGTAACCGCACCTACGGTCACACCAGAACAGGTGCACCAGCAATTGCTTCAGCTGGTTTTTGGCCTCGTTTGGTTCCCGAGAAGCACCTGGGCCCACCCGAGCCCCCGTCCAAAAATACCAACAAGCCCCAAATCATAATACGGACTCGTTCGAGCCTTTGGAACCCCCAAAACAACGCTAAAACTTAAAATCACTCCTCAAAACCCCTAGAATCAAACTTAGGAACTTTAAGTTTCTAGAATTCGCTAACAATGCGCTGAACCGACCTATTCTATTCGGAATGACCTCAAATTTTGCGAGCAAGTCATGAATGACATAACATAACTATTCCCATTCTTGGAATTCCGTTTGGACCTTGATAACACAAAAACATGTCCCAAACCACAATATGAACTTAAGGAAACTCTTATTTCGCTATTGGGCGCCGAAACACTCCCGAGTCATCCAAAATCCATTCCGAACATATGCCCAAGTTCGAAATCATCATACGAAGCTATCAGAAACCATCGAAACTCCATTCTGAGGTTGTTTACTCAAAATATTGACCGAAGTCAAACTTGGCGTTAAAGGCCAACCTTAAGGAACCAAGTGTTCCTACATCACTCTAACCACTTACGAATCCCGAACCACCCGTCCCCGCAAGTCATAAATCACAATAAGATGCTATGGGAAGTTTCATTTAGGGGAACAGGGTCCGATAATGCAAAATGACCGGTCGGGTCGTTACATGCAAGCTCTTGGTAATAGGAGGAGCTAGTGTAGAGTGCGGAACCAAAATGTGGTTTTTTTGGACACAAAGAATTAAAATGTGTGGAAAAAAATATATATGGTGATCATTTTATATATAACGCCCTTTTAAAGGGTGCTATATCTAAACGGCCATTTGCCCGTTAATTAGGCTTGAATTGGCGAAAGTTAGTTCTTGGTGTTTTCCGGTTTGCAATGAAAAATAGGCTATCGCTGTCAGAATAGAATTCCAACAGTTGGAACAGGTTCATAATGTCATTTTGGATTTGTCTGCAAAATTTTAGGTCAATCGGAGTTGTTTTGGATAGTTTCGGCATCGTTGGTGGATTTTAGAAATTTCAAAGTTCTTAGGCTTCAATTTAATGTGATTTTGGTGTCTTGATGTTATTTTTAGTGTTTCGGGAGTGCAACTAAGTTTGAATGATCATATATGATATGTTGGTATATTTGGTTAGGGTGCCGAGGGGCTCGGGATTGATTTCGGATGGTTAACGGGAAGTTCGAAGTTGGAAATATGCAGCAAATCTGCTACTGGTGTGGTCGCACCTGCGGAAGGAGGAACGCAGGTGGGTGGTATGCAGGTGCGAAGACCTTGCACATGTGCGGATTTGGCTGTTCATGAAGGGATTGCAGGTGCGGAAGCAACCGCAGGTGTAGAAATCGAGGGTTTAAGTCATATGCGCAGGTGCACACTGGGGACCGCAGGTGCGCTAATAAGGCCACATGTGCGGAAATACCTGGGCAAAAAGTATAAAAAGGAGACTTCGCGAATTTTAACACTTTTTTCACCATTGTTTTGCGGGTTCCAAGGTTTTTGAGGGATTTTGAAGAGGGAAACGTTGGTGCATCATTGAGGTAAGCTTTTTGGACTCATTAACTTGATTGTAGGTGATTGAAGACCTTAATATCAGTGTTAAATTCAAGAAAATCAGTAGAAAAAGGGTGAAGTTAGGGCTTTAGATTATGAGACCTTTAGGGGTCGATTTGAGGGGTCAAAAGAACTTCGATTTTAGCGTTCTTTATATGTACGGAATCGTGAGAGGATGAATAACATTTTGGTATAAGAATTTTCGAGTTCGGAGATGCAGGCTCGGGGGTCGGGTTTTGGCTAAATTCGGGTTTTATGCTAAAATTGGTACTTTTCAATTGAAATTCATTCCTTTAGCATAATTTGATGATAAAGATCTGATCTTTATAGATTTGGAGCGCTCGGAAGTTGATTCAAGAGGCAAGCGGGTTGCAAAGTAGCTCTTCGGGCTAATTTGAGGTAAGTAATGTCTTTAAATCCTGTCCTGAGGGTATGAAACCCCGAACTTTGCATCCTTTCACAGATTTTGGAATGCAAAGATTTTGAAATATATACCTTTTCAGGCAACTATTGAGTTGCGAACCCGATTTTTTTAAAGCCTATGCTTAATAGTATTGATATATTTTGATATAATTTGGGTTCCAAGCCATGTTTTGGGCCTAGTGCCGATCTGTATACCCCTTGGGGGCTGTTTTTATTGTTTTCCACACTTGATATGTTATGATTTTCACTCAGTATTTTCTTGATAATTGTTTTGACACTCAGAGTATTTTGATATTATTTCTTGAAAATAAAACACTGTTTTGGGTCGAGAACCCGGTATAATGATGGCTCGAGTGGCATATTGAGAGTGTCTGACTGAATGAGGCTGCGGGCTAATATTGTGAGGATATTATGATATGAGAGAGGCCGAGGGACAATAGTGTGAGTGATTTACGCCATGATGTGGCTGGCCGAGGGCCAATATTGTGAGTGATTTATGCCATGATGTGGCTTGTTATAGCGCTTGGGCTGTAGGAACCCCTCCGGAGTCTGTACACACCCCTAGTGAGCGCAGGTACCTACTGAGTGCGAGTGATGCCCGTGGGGCTGATACTGAGTGACTGTGAGGTTGCCCGCTGGGCTGATACTGAGTGATGGTGAGGTGCTGAGGGAAATTGTTATGAGAAATGATTATGGCCCGAGGGGCAGATTTATGATGATTTTACTGAGTTTTTGACTGTGATTCACTTCGTTTTTCAAACTGATTTTATTGAGAGTTTTACTGAGACAAATATTGAAATTATACTTGTTTCAAAGGATTTCTGCAAAATTGGTTTTCGAACATATATATTTGTTGAATACTTTATGGTGACTTGGTGTTTTACTGTTTTTTTGTGAATTGGTGTATTTGTGCTGTGTGTTTCGTATTTCTCAGACTGTGATCTATTTTCATTACTACTTAGATGGCGTACTCATCATTAATCCCTGTGCCCATGTGCACAGATCCAGGTACCGGTTCGGAGCAGTAGCTGCCTTCGTTCGTATTCAGCAGCTTACGGGATTTCAAGGTAGTTGTTTAGCGTCCGCAGCTTCTCTATTTCCCTTCCTCATATAGTATTAGCATTCGATTCATAGACACTTATTATGACATTAGCAGAGTTAGTTTATTTTCTTATATGCTCATGATCATTGACTCTAGTCTTGGGAGGATTGTTTAGAATGCTAGATTATTGTGGGGGCGTAAAGACTTAAAGAGATTATTTAATGTTTTGTTTGCTGCTCATTGTTGATTTTTGAAGTATTATAATAGAACGAATGAGTAATTAGGTGATGGTTGTCTAGCCTAGTTCCATGATAGGCGCCATCACGACCTGTTAGGATTTGGGGTCGTGACAAGTTGGTATCAGAGCTCTAGGTTGCATAGGACTCAACGGTCATGAGTAAGTTCTGTAGAGTCTTGCGGATCGGTACGGAGACGTCTGTACTTATCTTTGAGAGGCTGCATAACTCTTAGGAAACATCTCTATTTTCTTGAAATCTTTCGTGCCAATCTATTGATTCTTGAAATCTAAACTCATGTTGTTTCATTCTCTCACGATGGTGAGGACACACAATACCGATCAGGGTGACCAGACACCAGCCAGACCCACAAGGGGTCGGGGCCGTGGTGGAGTTAGGGGACCAGACTGTGTAGCAGCCGGGACAGTACTCCAGGATCCCCCTATCGTTCAGGATCAGGTTCCCGCCGATGGTGCTCCAGTGGGACAGGCTCAGGCACCGGCAATGCCTATTGTTATTTCGGGTCTTGAGGAGACCCTGGCTCAGATATTGATGGTGTGCACCAGTTTGGCTTAGGCAGTCGCTATTGTCTACTACTTCCACCGCAGCTCAGGCCAGGGGAGGCAATCAGACTCCAGCTTCCCGGACACCTGAGCAGGTTGTACGGGGTATTCAGGCACCGGGAGCAACCCCAGCTCATCCGGTTGCCCCAGTTGAGGATTATGTAGTTCCTACTATGCCTGAGGATGAGCAGCGCATGCTGGAGAGGTTCAGCAGACTTCAACCTCCGACTTTCAGTGGTACTAAGGGCGAGGATGCCCAAGGGTTTCTAGATAAGTGCCAGAGGATACTACGTACGGCGGGTATTTTGGAGACCAGCGGTGTCTCATTTGCTACATTTCAGTTTGTTGGTGCTGCTTTCGCTTGGTGGGAGGCATTTGAGAGGCGTAGGCCGGTTGGTTCAGCACCACTTACCCGGCAGCAGTTCTCCACGCTCTTTTTGGAGAAGTATGTTCCTTAGTCCCACAGAGAGGAGCAGCGCAGGCAGTTTGAGCAGCTGCGCCAGGGAGAGTCGTCAGTTACTCAGTACGAGATGAGGATTTCCGAGTTGTCTAGACATGCTTCAGAGTTAGTCTCTACTGACAGGGAAAGGATCAAGAGGTTTGTAGATGGTCTCACGTATCAGCTTCGGATTTTGATGACCAGGGAGAGAGTGTTTGGAGCTACATTTGAGTAGGTAGTTGACATTGCTCGGGACATTGAGTCGGTTCGCAGGCAGGAGCGTGAGGAGAGGGAGGCCAAGAGGCCTCGGGGATCAAGTAGCTTCAGTGGTGCCCCTTCTAGAGGGCAGTTTCAGCACAGCAGGGGTCGTCCATTTAGACCTCCATAGCCAGTTCGCCCAGCTTACAGTGGTGTATCTTCGGGGCAGGGTCCTTGTAGTTCTCATCAGGGACGTTCATCTTTTAGTGCCCTTCCAGCTCAGAGCTCCGCCCGAGCATCATCTTATCAGGGTTCTTCTATGCATGGTTCGTCTGGTGGATTCCATGGTGGCAGAGGTTCTCATCAGTTTTCATCTCCAGCTTCAGGTGGTTGTTATGAGTGTGGAGAGTTCGGACATGAGTGGAGGCAGTGTCCCCGTCATCCTGGTAGTTCATCTCAGCAAAGGGTTCATCCCTCGACTTCAGCCTCAGTCACTCCACCACCTACTCAGACTGCTAGGGGTGGTGGTCAGGCAGCTAGAGGTCGCCCTATAGGGGGAGGTCGAGCAGGTGGAGGCCAACCACATATTTATGCACTTTCGGCTAGGACTGATGCTATGGCCTCATATGCGGTGATTACAGGTACTATCTCAGTTTGTCACAATGATTCTTTGGCTTTATTTGACCCTGGTTCCACGTACTCGTATGTTTCATCTTATTTTGCCCACTTTCTGAATATGCCCCGTGAGCGACTATTGTTGCGGACCGTGTGTATCGGTCATGTCTTTTATCTATTGTGGATCTGGAGACCCGAGTGGACTTGATGTTACTCAGTATGGTTAATATGATGTAATTCTGGGCATGGATTGGTTATCACCATGTCATTCTATCCTTGATTGTCATGCTAAGACCGTGACCTAGCTATGCCCGGAGTTCTGAGAGTTGAGTGGAGAGGGTCTATAGAGCATGTGCCTAGCAGAGTGATTTCTTATTTGAAAGCTCAGTGTATGGTTGAGAAAGGGTGCGAGTCTTATCTTGCTTTTGTGAGGGATGTTAGTAGTGAGACTCCTTCTGTTGATTCTGTTCTTGTAGTCCGTGATTTTCCGGACATATTTCCTGCAGACCTGCCAGGCATGCCACCTGATAGGGATATTGATTTTGGTATTGACTTGGTGCTAGACACTCAGCCTATTTCTATTCCACCTTACCGCATGGCACCAGCGGAGTTGAAAGAATTGAAGGAGCAGCTTCATGAACTCTTAGATAAGGGGTTCATTCGGCCTAGTGTGTCGCATTGGGGTGCGCCAGTGTTGTTTGTGAAGAAGAAGGATGGTTCGATGCGCATGTGCATTGATTATAGGCAGCTGAATAAGGTTACGATGAAGAACCGGTATCCTTTGCCCCGTATTGATGACTTGTTTGATCAGCTTCAGGGAGCTAGGGTGTTCTCCAAGATCGATTTGAGGTCGGGGTATCACCAGTTAATGATTCGGGACTCTGACATTCCGAAGACTGCTTTCAGGATCAGATATGGTCATTATGAGTTTCTGGTTATGTCATTCGGGCTGATCAATGCCCCAGATATGTTCATGCAATTGATGAACAACGTGTTTCAGCCTTACCTTGATTCTTTCGTCGTTGTATTCATTGATGACATCCTGGTTTATTCCCGTAGTCAGGAGGAACATGCTCAGCACTTGATGATTGTGTTGTAGAGGTTGAGGGAGGAGAAGCTTTATGCAAAATTCTCCAAGTGTGAGTTTTGGCTTGGTTCAATAGCTTTCTTGGGGCACATGGTATCTAGTGAGGGTATTCAGGTTGACCCGAAGAAGATTGAGGCGGTGTAGAGTTGGCCCAGACTGTCCTTAACTACTGAGATTAGGAGTTTCCTTTGTCTGGCGGGATATTACCCTCGCTTTGTGGAAGGATTCTCTTCTATTGCTTCACCATTGACCAGATTGACCCAGAAGGGTGCTCCCTTCAGATGGTCCAATGAGTGTGAGGAGAGCTTTCAGAAGCTCAAGTCAGCATTGACCACAGCTCCGGTGCTAGTTTTTCCTACTGGTTCGGGTTCTTACACAGTCTATTGTGATGCTTCTAAATTGGTTTGGGAGCGGTATTAATGCAGGACAATAAGGTGATTGCCTACGCGTCTAGATAGTTGAAGGTGCACGAGAAGAATTACCTAGTGCACGATCTTGAGTTAGCTGCCATTGTTCATG
>ML377667.1:78904-93098 GCA_005239525.1 Nicotiana knightiana | reverse complement strand
TGACACGAGCAGAATCGAAAGAAATCAAAAGAGCCATACAAATACAAAGCCTAATGCAAAAAGTAAAAATCGGCAAAATATTAGTCACGAGAAAGAAATGTACATCTTTATACTTATTCAAAGCTGTTGTAACAAAAACAGTTAGGGGTAAAAGATTATCATCAATGTACTCATTCAAAAAACTATTCTCAAGTAAAACAGTTATGGATGAAAGATCTAAATCCTTGTATTTGTTCAAGAAACTGTTATCAAATAAAAACAGTTACGAATAAGAAAACATTTCCCTCGTACTTATTAGAAAACTGTTTCCAAAACAGTTGCGGGTAAAAACCCCAATCTTTATAAAAACTGTTACTAGTAAAAAATAATTGTTTCCTTGTATTAATATAGAAAAATTGTTACCTATGAAAAATAGTTACGAAATACAAGAGTATATCAAATCTGTTAAACAAAAACAATTTCAAACATGAGTTTTAGACGATAACCAAACACATGTAAAATGTCATGGAAGTTCAAACAAAAAACTTTCTTTTGAAACATTCTTAAACATGTGTAAAATTCCTATCACTCTATTGAATTATCATGAAGTTGAGACGTCTTCTTCATGTCAATTATAAAGGGCCCTCTTCCATAAACTATGCCTACTACAAAATGGCACACATTTGATATGACACCGTGCCTATTACAAAAAAGGTACGAGTAGTCTACAAAATGGCACACATTTGATATGACATCGTGCCTCGTAGGGGTGTATTATAGCAATCAACACATAATTACCCACTCAATACCTCTCGCTAAGAGAGTTGTTTTGCCCAATTTGACTTTCTCAAGTCCAAATAGGTATTGGAAGAAACAGTTGATAAATGCTCAAGTCGGGTTTTACTATCTCTAGGTTCAACCTTTTAATTAGGACTATCAATATCTTGAGTTCACCCAAATTCTTGTTAGCCAAGTTTTCCTAGACTAAGTCTCTCTTTATCAAGTAGAGACAAAGTCAAATAGACTTGAATCAATGTTTGCAACCATTAATTCTACAACTATAGCAAGAACTAGGCTAAATATTACACTTTGAGCGCCTAATTTCTGCCCCGCATAAGAAATTACTCCTAAAACATAATCCAAAAATAGTTTTTTATTGTTTTATGAATTTTAGGAGTTTTTCTTAATTTTTTTACATTTATTCGCATTGTTTATGCATCTTAGGTGTGAACACCCAATTTTTGCCCCGCATGGAAATTACTCCTAAAAATAATTTAAAAAAATAACTTTTAGTGAATTTTAGGAACTTTTCTTTATTTAATTGCATTTCATGCATGTTTAATATTTTAAAATAATTAAAAAATCATAAAAATTGTCACATTTTTCATTTCATGTAATCTTAGGTTTAATTTGCATTTTTAGAAATTAATTACCCTTTAATTGATAGATTAATATAAAAAGTCACAAAAAATATACATTACCTTGATCAATTAGTTTATTTATTTAGTTAAAATGTTAATTAGGTCGTTTTGATAAAAGAAATTTAATTAGTAGTAAGATGACTATTTTTGAAAGATATAATTTCCCCTTGTTTCAAATTGGCCTAATTTGAGGGCCCAAAATCCCAGTCCCAACCAAATTCCCCACATGACAACCCTAATCCCCTCCTCTGTATAATCTATAACTAATGAGACTAAAAAAAGGGGACCTAGAGACCTAAGACCCCTGAAGCGCCGTTTTTCCATCTTCTTCATTCACTCTCCATCTTCAACACAAGAAAGAAGAGGTCTGCTTTTCCAAAAAAAAAAAAAAAAACCACCTCCCTTTCCTTATTTCATCTTCTTCAACTAAAAATAGACACACACAGCCGCTCCTCTCCAAGGAGAACCAGTCGCCTCTTCTCCTCCCTCCTCCGTCTCTCTCCGCCAGCCTCTCGCCGACCATATCTTTCTCACCTCCGTCCTCCCGCCACCAGATCCCCACCAGAGCTCCTCCATTGAAGACACTCTTCAACCTCAAACACCTTAGAGACACAACCGATGGACCCTAAGAGCTCGACCAGTCGCTTATTCGCAGGAATTCCTCCATAGCCGGCTAAATCTCGAACATTCTCCAGCACCCATCGCTGCTCCTTCTTCCCTTTACCATAATCTGCCGGAACACGCACACACAAAGTCACGAACAGAATACCATGAAGCATATCTAGAAATGGTTATAGTTCGTTTCTTAGCTTTCTGATGGCTCCGTTGTTCGCATTTTCATCTTGGGTTCAGTTCGTCATCTTCCATTCGAGTTCGCTCATGACTGAATTCAAGAAAAATGTTTTGTTTCTTCTGTTTGAATTTCGGATTTCCTTATCAAATTATAGAGTTGGTTTGGGGGTTGTATTTGGTTTCAAGTTTCCGGCGAGCTAGAGGTCCGTTGAGTTCCGACGAGGTTGCTCGTTCGAGGTTTCCAAGCAGATTCACGTCTCTGTCGAGTTTGAGGCTGCCGTCGACGTCGTCGGTAAATTTTTCGGTCGAGAACCGTCCAACTTTAAGCCATTGTAATTTCAATTAAGTTCATTTATACCAAAGGTCAAATTCTCGTCCCTTTCTTCCTTCTTTTCTAATTGATAAGATTCATGGCATTATTGGTTGCCTGCTAATTTGCTTGATGCGTTGTTTGGATGTTATTTCTCCGTTGCAATGTTCTTTAGATAGTGATGTTTGGATTTTAGTTATTAATTTTGAGCTTCTAATCTAATATGATAGAATTGAACATGCTTTTCTTTATCTATTTTATTTTATTTTGATTGAAAAGGACTTTGCGGTTCTATTTGAGAAGTTTTAGTTTAGCAGCTTGTTAATGGATTGCACCGAGGAATATGGCAAATAGATCATCTGGATTCTTGGTTAATAGCTACAATTTTTTTTTTAGTCTGTTAATGACTTGTTATATAGATAACTTTATCAAGTATAATAGCTACTAAGTAATACACTCCTCCCACAATAAACCATTCCATAACTTTGGACATTCACATAATCTCAAATTTAGGTATATAATGCACTCTTATAAACATTGTAGCTTGCTTTAGGTGCGTTTAATAAATAATCATCGTGACTATGAGTACGGTTCCCGTGGCATATTCACGATACGTAAATCCCAATTCGGGTGTGCATTTCATATGACCCGGCCATAACCTCAGACAATAATAAAATCACATGTTGCAATCGCGGGTGCATTTCATGTGACGTGGTTTGCAACGTGTCCAAAAATAACAAGTGCACGTCATCGTGACTTGTATTAAAATAATTCCATAAATATTAAAAGCGACTAAAACTTAAAAAGGTTAAATGCACAATAAGCTAAAATATGTAAATAATCAGATAATTTAGGCCAAATATTAATAGTTAAGCGACCGTTCTAGAACCACGGAACTCGGGAATGCCTAACACCTTCTCCCGGGTTAACAAAATTCCTTATCCGGATTTCTGGTTCGCAGACATTTTAAATAGAGTCAAAATTTCCTCGGTTTTGGATTTCAATAAATAAATGATGTCCTGGAACACCGTAAAAAATCCGGGTGGCGACTCTGAAACTAAAATAAATCCCAAATCTGAATAATGTCACTTAAAGTGGAAAAACTCCCTTATTTACCCTTTATTCTCACGGGGGTGAAAAAGGAGGTGTGACAACTCTGGCGACTCTTTTGGGGATTTTAGAACCTAGAATCTCTGGCTCAGGGTTCAAGAATTCGAGCTTAGAATAGCTGTTATATTTGGCTTTCATTATTACATGATTTTTACATGTTTAAACCTAATGTGCTAAATGCCGCTTTTTACCGCTTTCATATTATCTGAATTGTATATAAATTGTGTCGAAACCCCCTTCTCTCTGAGTCTTTTAAATCATCTGGGAAGTGTGCACTTCGTGTGACTTCTTTTCTGTTAGAGTCATATCCAAATTTTAGAACGAGGTTCGGANNNNTAAGCCAGGTCTAGAACAATAAACCCCAGGATTTAAACTTAGAATAACATAGCCTCATGCCGGATCCCTAGTAGGTACGTTTGTTTGCATCATGTGCATTTGACTTTGGGAACTCAACACAGGGGTTGGGTCCGTCTCGGACAGATGTACCCAATTTAAAAGACCATCCTAATGCATCTTATGTGCTACTTGCGTATCTGTCTATTTTGTCTTACATGTTGACTGGCTTCTAGAATGGGAAAGAAAATAAAAAAAAATGAAAAACAAATCAAGAGTAAGAGGTAGGTGTTTGAAAAATGCTGAAACTCTCCTGAAAAAGAAAAGAAGAAAGAAAATAAGTGAATGTTTTCAAAAGTAATATTTTTCCGGTTCCGTCAAAACTGGCAGAACTACGCGGGTCTGATCTCACCGGATGTGAGATACGTAGGCAAACCTCATCGGTTCCGGCCCCCAATTTTTTAAAGAAAAATCCCAAAAAAATTCTCTACCTTTTTATTTTCCACAATTTTCAAAAAAAATCCAAAACTATTTTTCTTTACTTCCTTCTGGAAAAGTCTTTCTTTGAGACCCAATTTTCAAAAATCCAAAAAAAAACCTTTAATTCCTTTTTAGAAGTCTTTCTTTAGAAAATCCCAAATAAAAAAATTTAAAACCAAATTTTTTTTTTCATTTTAAGAAGTCTTTCATTCAAAAAGAAAAATCAAATCAATATCCAAAAAAATAGTTTCTACTTTTTTTTAAAGAAGTATCTTTCCCAAAAATTCAAAATAATAATTTCTTTATTCTTTAGAAGTCTTTCTTAAAATAAAAAATCCAAAAATATTTTCATTCTTCTTTCAAAAATCGAAAAGAAAATTCAAGCTTCAAAAATATTTTCTTTTTCTTTAGAAGTATTTCTTTCATAAATTCAAAATAAAAGTCCAAAATCCAAAAATATTTCCTTTCTTCTTTAGAAGTTTTTCTTTCGAAAGTCCAAAAAAAAATGAAAAAAGGAATCGAAATCAAAAAATATTTTCTTTCTTCTTTATAAGTCTTTCTTTAAGAAATTAAGAAAAAATTCGAAAATTCAAAAAAAAAAGTTAGTTTATTTCCTTTATTCCTGATCTTCCCGAACTACGCAAGATCTGATTCATGCGGCATCATGATACGTAGGCAACCCACATCAGGTTCGATCGAATGATTTTGAAAAAAAAGAAAGAAAAAAAAGAATGATAATAAGGACCGACTAAGTCCATTCTAACGTGTCTTTTGTTTTGAATTGTGAAGATAACTTGAGGTGGTCGGTTTGTGGTAAGTTGTCAACACAAAATCCAAGGGAAAAATGGCAAGCGACATTGAAGTTGTTACTAGCAGACGTGAGACTCAGGGTCAGAGGGTTCAACAAGAGTCTACTGTGGTTGAGGAAAATAGAGTACTGGAACAGAAAATGGCTGAAATGTGTCAAGCATGGGCCAATGGCCAAGGACCTCCCTTCTTTGTTAACCCAGAATTCACACCCATCTCGACAACTACCATTCCAGTCTCATTGTCTGATCAATCTTATCCACCTGGGTTCAGTCTTTATCCTAGTTGTACGACCACAGCTGGAACTCCAGTTGCATTCTCTCAAAGTTTACCATTGACAACCAATCAGACAACCATTGTTGTTATGCATGTCTTCACTGTCCCACAGCCGATAGTGGTGCAGAGGAAACCTCATGAGTCACAATTGCTACCCAGAAAGAATAATACCTCTCCTGAGTGCCACTCGTACTTATTTGATCTTCCTGCAAAGATTTAGAAGCCTGCCCGAAAGATGGCACATGATGAAATGACCCAAAGACTGAAAAGCTTAGAACAACAGTAGAAAAACATGCAAGGGTTGGCAGGTCAGAAGAGTATTGCCTTCAAGGATCTATGTATGTTCCCCGATGTTCGTTTGCCACTTGGTTTCAAGATCCTTAAATTTGAAAAGTATGATGGACACGGCGACCCCATAACTCACTTGAAAAGGTATTGCAATTAGCTAAGAGGTGCAGGAAGAAATGAAGAATTACTGATGGCTTATTTTGGGGAAAGCCTTACGGGGGTAGCCTCTGAATGGTTTACTGATCAAGACACATCTCGTTGGTATGTCTGGGATGACATGGCCCAGGCCTTTTTCAAACAGTTCCAATACAACATCGACATTGCCCCGGACCGCAATTCCCTTTCCAACCTGAAGAAGAAACCCACTTAAAGTTTCAGGGAATATGCCATTAAATGGAGAGAGAAAGCGGCTAGAGTTAAGCCACCCATGGATGACCACGAGCTAATCACTGTCTTCCTTCAGGCGCAAGAGCCAGATTACTTTCAAAACATGATGTCCGCAGTTGGCAAGTCCTTCTCGAAAGTAATCAAAATGGGGGAAATGGTTGAGAATGGTCTTAAGACAGGAAAAATTATAAGTCAAGCAGTTCTTAAAGTCGAAACTCAGGCTGTCCAAATTTAATCTAGTAATTTTAGTGACACGAACGAGAAGGATGAAGAAACCATGTTGAAATCAGCGTCGAGAAAAGGTCCTAGGAGAACATCTCGCAGGTATGACCAGCCTCTTCCAATTTTCGATGTTTCCCATGAGCACTACTATCCACCTCAGAATCCACAATACTATTTTGCTCCACCTGAGTATGTTGTCCAGCCACCAAGGCACCCCAGAAGGCGAGCATCAGCACTGCAAAATCTCCACCAACCTCCACAAAATTTTCAAGTGCCCTATAACCCGCATCCAAGCAAGGGGTATAGAGGGGAACAAAGGTTGAAAGATAATTTTACACCAGTAGGAGAGTCTTATGCAAGCTTGTTTGAGAAATTAAAGCATTATGACATGATTGCACCTATTCTTCCAAATCATGTGGACCCACGTGCAAGAAGCTTTTACCCTTCTAAAAGGTGTGAATACCATTTCAATGCCCAGGGGCACGATGTTGAAAGCTGTCGGGATTTGAAAAGAGAAATAGAAAGGATGATCCAGGAAAATCTGATAGTGATCCAAGACAGTGACACTCAGATTATCACACATAATCATTTACCTGCACATGATGATGCACACTTTGTGGGGCTGGTGCATGGTGACAGGGAGTATGAGAATCCTCTCAGGAACTCGCTGACTGAAGTTAATGATTTTGAAATTGGTGAAAGCTCTGCTGATTGTGATGAGCAAATTTGTGGCTAAATATCAAGCTTAGCAATTGAAAAGCCATTCCCTTCTCACTGGGAAGGAATCTTGGTAGCTTGTTTTGATGTTTTTTCTATTACCTGGGTTATTTCAGGGTTGTGATCCAGATTTTTTTTTTTTTATTGAGTCAAACCCTTCTATCCCTCTGTTCTGTTTGTGTCAGTCTTGTCTATCTCTTTTGTTGCTATTTTCATTATCCGGGTTACTCTAGGGTTGTAAATCGTATTTTAGGTTATTTGTCTTGTTGTTAAGCCCTTCCATCCTTTACTCAATGAAATACAATTTGTCCTTTTGTGTCATTCTATGCTTAGTTCCTTTCTCGCTAGTTTTAGTGATATGACATGCATGCGGAAATTTTAGCCAGATCTTAAAAAATTGATTTAGTCTTGAACGAGATAAGTGAGAAAAAAACACTTTTGAGGATGAATAAAGATTTGAGATACTTTGGAACTAAGGTCGAGTAAATTTCACCTTCAAATCATTGTGAAGATCGGGCTTGAGGATGTTTAATCAATTGAAGCTTGGTCGTAAGTTTGGCATTAATGGATGAAAAGTGTCTTTCGACCACGACACAGCAAGAAGATAGACATGTTCAACAACTCTATGATCGCAAAAAGATAATATGTTTTGGCGTTCTCGAGGTTGGGAGGACCTTTTTCTTCTATCTAAACAATTTATACCCTTCTCTACCCTTTTTGAGCTGGTGTCATTTTTCTTTGACCACCCTCTTTTGGAATCAAGTTTAGAGTCAAAAGTAAAAAAAAATGAAAACAAAAATTAAAAAAATAATCCATTCCCAAAGAGTACAAACTGGGGAAGCTCTTAGAAAGTTCAAATGAAAAAAAAGAGAGAGAAAAAAAACAGTCAAAGGTCCATGCCCCCCAAAAAATAAAAGGTGGGGCAACTTGTTTCGAAAGAAAAAGAAAAAAGAAAAAAGAAAAAAAAAACATGAAAAAAAGAGAAAAAAATATGAAAAATAGTTAGGTCAGATGTTTGAACTACGTTAGACCTGATTCCTAAAAAAAAAGGATACGTAGGCAGTCTTACACGGTTCGGTCCAACCAAATAAGATTCAAAAGAAAAAGAAAAAAAAATTCAGAAAAATCCCCAGTAGCTAAAACTGGGGCAGAAATTTTACTTCCCTTTTAAAAGCGCCGATTCCGAGAGTTGTAAGTTTATAACCCCTCATATTGAGTCTACTTTAAGCCTTCATGCCAACCCTCCTTTCCAACCGTATCCAAAAACCTTCCAAATAATGACCTCCCGATATGCCTTCAAGAATGCCAAGAGAGGTATGCAATGAGCAAACGGTTGTCACGCGACATAGAACACTGTCAATTGCTCACCCAAGAAAGCATGGAATCAACAACGGTTGTCGCACGACATAGGACACTGTCAGTTGCTCATACAAGAAAGCATAAGAAAAAGAAAAAATGAGAGAGTCTTACTAGTGAAACCCTCACGGGCACTGTAAGGCGATGGTAAGTAGAGAAAATAAATGAGAGAGACTTGTTGGTGAAAACCCTTCGTGGCACCACTAGTCGAAAGTGAGTCGTGAAGCTGATGCAAAGAATTGACACAAACAAGCCCGACTTCAAAGGTCATAGGAATGGTAAAAGGAAAGATTAGACCAGTTTGATAGATCAGGTTGTTGAGTCCAAAATGCATGTCATAATCATTAAAGCTAGTTACCGCAAAATAAAAAGAAAAAAACTCTTCCTTTTGTCCTTCCTACAGGTGCATTGCTTGTTAATACTTGCTTCTTTGAATCATTGTGTCCTTTACTCTGAGTCAATCTTTGTCAAAACAAGGAAAAAAAGATTTCAAAATCTGCTATCAGCTTTTCAGTTGCACAAAAGTGAGTATGGCCAGCAATTCAATGTTACAGTCAATATGCATTGAGGATTCATGCAGAGGCTTTCCCCCCAAAAGACCCTTGTCAGCCTACTTGGCGCAAGAAAAAGTTAACTGGTTATTCCCTCTGACAGTCAAATTGCTCCAAAAGGCAGGTCGCCTAAACAAAGATCTCGTGTTGGGATAAGTCTGACTGAGCCACAAATACAAATGGTACTGGGTGTGAAACAATCAGGTTTGATGCCGAGCAAAAAGTCTCTTGGAACTGACTCAGGCCGATTGAGCAAAAGCCAAGCCGCCCAGGACTCAAGGCCACAAACCGACCACCACTTTTTAAAACTGACAAAATTTTCTTTGTTTAAAACAGGAACAAAGTAGCGCAAGGGAAGTGTTTCAAAAAAAAAGAATTGAAGAGAAAAAGCCGACAAAGGTAAGTTTCTCAAATCTTTGCCGTTATTTGTCTTGCTACTGTGCATAAATTGTTGCCATTGCTCTTCACATTTTTCCTCCTAGGATAAAGATAACCTAGTCTGATAAATCTTTCTCCTAGGATAAAAATCTTAGTCTGATGAATCTTTCTCCTAAGATAGAAGACCTAGTCTGATGAACTTTCTCCTAGGATAAAAATCTTAGTCTGATGAATCTTTATCCTAAGATAACAAAAAAAAAGAGACCTAGTCTGATGAACTTTCTCCTAGGATCAAAATCTTAGTCTGGTGAATGTTTCTCCTAAGATAATATAAAATCACCTAGTCAGATGAATCTTTCTCCTATGATAAAAATCTTAGTCTGATGAATCTTTCTCCTAAGATAAAAAACCTAGTCTGATGAATCTTTCTCCTAGGATAAACGTCTTAGTCTGATGAAGCTTTCTCCCAAGATACCAAAAAAAATCGAAAAAACAAGAAAATCCTTCTTGATTCATTTTAGCGTAGGTACACAATTCCCTAATCTCATTTTCCAACATAGGGTCTCCATTCCCTAGTTGATTTTATTTTTAGACATAGGGTCTCTACTCCCTAGTCATTTTTCCAACATAGGTCTCAATTTCCTAGTTGATGCCGGCATAACCCGATGAATCTCATTTCTAGACACCGACATAACCTGGTGATCTCTTCCTCACAACAACATAACCTGTTGATCATTCCCTGGCACTGGCATAACCCAGTGATCTCTTTTTCCCAGGCAACGACATAACCTATTGATCATTCCCTGACACTGGCATAACCCAGTGATCTCTTTTCCCCAGGCAACGACATAACCTATTGATCATTCCCTGACACTGGCATAACCCAGTGATCTCTTTTCCCCAGGCAACGACATAACCTGTTGACCTTTCCATACACTGGCATAATCTGGTGATCTTTCCTGACAACAACATAACCTGTTGATCATTTCCTGACAATGGCATAACCCAGTGATCTCCTTTTCCCGGCAACAACATAACCTGTTGACCTTTTTCCGAACACCGGCATAACCTGGTGATCTCTTTCTTGACAACGACATAACCCGTTGATCCTTCCCCAGACACCGGCATAACCTGGTGATCTTTTTCTTGACGACAACATAACCTGTCAATTCTCTTCCAACATAGGATCTCCAACCCCTAGTTGATTTTACTCTTTAGGCATAGGATATCCACTCCTTAGTCTACAATAACTCCGGATGCACCATTCCCGGCTTTTTTCATTGCTTTCAATAATAAAGTAGCATAGATTTCATTACAATAACTGACGAAAGTTTCCTAGTGAAAACTGGGGCAGAAAATTTCCGTTTGTTCTTGATTGTGCAGATTACAATTTAGGACAATGGACTCAAGACGACCAAAAGAAGAAGTTTAGATCCAGAATAAAGAAAAGAAGAAAAAGAGAAGACCAAACCCAAGGTGCAGAAGCGGAAAAGGTGTTGACTGCTCAAGACAGATTGAAGTCACAAGCTATGCATGTCCATTCTTGATCCGAAAAAGCTGTAGAAGAATGAACTAGCACCTGCAGCCAACAAGCATCGAGATTTAGATCAGAGTTTGCATGGAGAACCAACCAAGACTCAAGACCAAGCTTCAGAAGACTCATAGATAGGAATCTTGTAACTCGTAGCTGATAGGCTTAGTTAGTCTTTTCTTTTTGATTTTGATGTAATAATGGGACCGCGGATCGGAACCTCGACGGAACGGCACCTCACTCGAGTCCCTCATCCTCTCCACCCACTCCATCACTCCAACTACACTGACCTGATTCCTTCATAGCTGAGGATATGTAGGCAACTTCTGAAGCAAGGTTCGGTCAAACCTTCTTCAAAATGCTTCCAAACGGAGTACCAAATGGGCAAAAATTGCTCGTGGTTGCTCATTTTATCTTTGCCCGAAAACCCTTCATGTTCTCGAGCAAAGAGGGGCAGCTGTGAACACCCAATTTTTTCGCAGCATGGAAATTACTCCTAAAAATAATCAAAAAAGAACTTTTAATGAAATTTAGGAACTTTTCTTTATTTAATTGCATTTCATGCATGTTTAATATTTTAAAATCATAAAAAAATCATAAAAATTGTCACATTTTTAGGTTTAATTCACATTTTTAGAAATTTATTACCCTTTAATTGACAGATTAATATAAAAAGTCACAAAAAATATACATTACCTTAATCAATTAGTTTATTTCTTTAGTTAAAATGTTAATTAGGTCATTTTGATTTAAAAAATTAATTACTAGTAAGATGACTATTTTTGAAAGATAAAATTTGCCCTTGTTTCAAATTGGCCTAATTTGAGGGCCCAAAATCCCAGGTCCAACCAAATTCCCCACATGACAACCCTAATCCCCTCCTCTATATAATCTAGACCTAATGAGACTAAAAAAAGGGGACCTAGAGACCTAAGACCCCTGAAGCGCCGTTTTTCCATCTACTTCATTCACTCTCAATCTTCAACACAAGAAAGAAGAGGTCTGCTTTTCAAAAAAAAAAAAAACACCTCCCATTCCTCATTTTATCTTCTTCAACTAAAAATAGACACACACAGCCGCTCCTTTCCAAGGAGAACCAACCGCCTCTTCTCCTCCCTCCTCCCTCTCTCTCCACCAACCTCTCACCGACCATATCTTTTGCTCATTCGCCGGAATTCCTCCATAGCCGTCTAAATCTCGACCATTCTCCAGCACCCATCGCTGCTCCTTCTTCCCTTTACCATAATCTGCCGAAACACGCACACACAAAGTCACGAACAAAATATCATGAAGCAGAAATGGTTGTAGTTCGTTTCTTAGCTTTCCGATGGCTCCGTTGTTCGCATTTTCATCTTGGGTTCAGTTCATCATCTTCCATTCGAGTTCGCTCATGACTGAATTCAAAGAAAAATGTTCTGTTTCTTCTGTTTTAATTTCGGATTTCCTTATCAAATTATAGAGTTGGTTTGGGGGTTGTATTTGGTTTCAAGTTTCCGGCGAGCTAGAGGTCTGTTGAGTTCCGACGAGGTTGCTCGTTCGAGGTTTCCAAGCAGATTCACGTCTCTGTCGAGTTTGAGGCTGCCGTTGAGGTCGTCGGTAAATTTTTCGGTCGAGAACCGTCCAACTATTAAGCCATTGTAATTTCAATTCAGTTCATTTATACCAAAGGTCAAATTCTCGTCCCTTTCTTCCTTCTTTTCTAATTGATAAGATTCTTGGCATTATTGGTTGCCTGCTGATTTGCTTGATGCGTTGTTTGGATGCTATTTCTCTGTTGCAATGTTCTTTAAATAGTGATGTTTGGATTTTAGTTATTAATTTTGAGCTTCTAATATAATATGATATAATTGAACATGCTTTTCTTTATCTATTTTATTTTATTTTGATTGAAAAGGACTTTGCGGTTCTATTTGAGAAGTTTTAGTTTAGCAGCTTGTTAATGGATTGCACCGAGGAATATGGCAAATAGATCATCTGGATTCTTGGTTAATAGCTACAATTTTTTTTTTAGTCTGTTAATGACTTGTTATATAGATAACTTTATCAAGTATAATAGCTACTAAGTAATACACTCCTCCCACAATAAACCATTCCATAACTTTGGACATTCACATAATCTCAAATTAGGTAAATAATGCACTCTTATAAACATCGTAGCTTGCTTTAAGTGCGATTAATAAATAATCATCATGACTATGAGTACGGTTCCAGTGGCATATTCATGATACGTAAATCCCAATTCAGGTGTGCATTTCATGTGACCCGGCCATAACTTCAGACAATAATAAAATCACATGTTGCAATCGCGGGTGCATTTCATGTGACACGGTTTGCAACGTGTCCAAAAATAACAAGTGCACGTCATCGTGACTTGTATTAAAATAATTTCATAAATATTAAAAACGGCTAAAACTTAAAAAGGTTAAATGCACAATAGGTTAAAATATGTAAATAATCCGATAATTTAGGCCAAATATTAATAGTTAAGCGACCGTGCTAGAATCACGAAACTCGGGAATGCCTAACACCTTCTCCCGGGTTAACAGAATTCCTTATCCGGATTTCTGGTTCGTAGACATTTTAAACAGAGTAAAAATTTCCTCGATTTGGGATTTCAATAAATAAATGGTGTTTTGGAACACTGTAAAAAATATGGGTGGCGACTCTAAAACTAAAATAAATTTCAAATCCGAATAATGTCACTTAAAGTGAAAAAACTCTCTTATTTACCCTTTATTATCACGGGGATGAAAAAGGAGGTGTGACATTAGGAATATCGTAAATCATAAAAATAAAAAATATTCAAATCTTAATTTTATAGCATTATTTAAATATAAAAAAAACCAAAAAATACATCCTTAGCTTAGTTAGTTACTTAGGTCATTAGGTTAATTTTGTAAAATTAGTCGAAATTAGGAGTGTTAAATAAACTGATTATACTTGAAAACAAAAAGAAATGAAGGAAAAGATTATTTTCAAAATGGGCTAACAGCCCAATCTTGCAAAACCCACCCACCCCATTTCTAGACTAGCCCAATACCCATTACCCCCTCATTATATAACCCTACCCCATTACCCTAAAAGGGGGAGAAAAAAAATAATCTGAAAAAGACTACCCTAGCAGCTTTTTCCAAAAAGAGAAAACGACCCCTGGACGGTCTTCTTCTGCGGAACTCCCACACAGAAGAAAGTTTTTCCTTTTCTCTTCATCTTCCTCGCGAACCTCACCTCTACAAACACAGACCCCCCCCCCCCC
>ML377667.1:3055-78588 GCA_005239525.1 Nicotiana knightiana | reverse complement strand
CCCCTCTACAAACACAGACCCCCCCCCCCCTTCTTCTTCACTCTCATTTCTCCAAAGATTTTGTTCGATTCGATTGCTGTAATCGTTGTTTTCGCTGCTGTTGAGTATTCTTTTGAACACTTCGAGCTTTAGCCTTCCATTTCAGTTTCGTTTGGATAATTTTGAGCTGTATTGTTGCTGTAGAGGTATGATTTTCAGTCTAAAATAATATAGCTATTTCTAGCGTTAGTGTTATGAAATCTGTATCCATGTGTTTACTTCAGCGTTTGTTGAGTGCTTTTATTTGTAAACTGTGTAGTTGCAATCTGATGTTAAAATGTTTGATGTAATCGGTAATTGATAACTTCATGTGTTTGATATAAGTCTAATCTGGAATTCTTCCCATTGATAATTGAGTTCATGAGCTACAACTGGATTTTTTTTCCAAAACATGTGTTTTGTATCTTGCCTCTTTTAGTCGTTAGATGAGTTCACTGAGTAGTTAAAAGATGGATCTGGGCTGAGTGACGCAAGGATTGGAAAAGAAAACCATAGAGGGCAGTTGAGAAATTGTGAGTAATTACAAAGTTTTTTTTTTTCAAAAGACAGACAGTTATGAAGCTGCATCTGCTTCTCGTTGTTCTAAGATATTTCATCCATTATTTCTGGGTTTGCAAAGTTTGATTCGATCTTTTGGTTGCTGTCGTTGCTGCTATTCCACTGTTGAACTCCAACACTTCATTTGAGAGCCTTTAGTTTTTCTTTTCAGCTTGTTTTGAACAGTAGATGCACACATCTCATGTACTTATGTTTGAGTTGTATAATTGAATCACCTAGCTTCCCTCGTTGGTTGAATGTTGAATTTATGCTGATGTTATGGTGTAGTTCAACTATTTCTGATAGTATTCTACTAGTTGGGTTGTAAATGGTGTAAAAGTAGTGCCAGAACATTTTTTTTCCCTTTTCTTCTTTCTTCTTTGACTCATGGATTAATTTAATTGTTGTGAAAAAAATAGCAAGTTGCTTCCTATATACTAATGTTAATATTGTAATGAACAAATTTCAAATGCATAAAGATTCCCCGTTAAGATTCTAACACAACTGTTTTTGTTTCACTCAAGTCTCACACATCATCCACAAATGATTCCCATAATTCATAGACCTCACAACAATTCTTAAATTAGTTTAGGACGGAACATCGTAGTTTGATTTAGGTGCGTAATAATAAATCATCGTGGTCATGGGTATCGTTCCCGTGGCATGGTCATGATACTTAAATCTTATTCGGGTGTGCATTTCATGTGATCTGATCATAACTTCAAACAATAATAAAATAAGCATGTCGTGAAGGGCATTTCATGTGGCGCGGTTTGCGATGTGCGCCAAAATGAAAAGTGTACAATATCGTGGCTTGTTCAAAAAATAATTTCCATAAATAATTAAAAGCGGTAAAAGGTTGAAAATGCACAATAGGTTTAAAACTTGTAATAAATCAGATAATTAGGCCAATTATTGATAGCTATGTGATCGTGCTAGAACCACGGAACCCGAGAATGCCTAATACCTTCTTCCGTATTTACAGAATTCCTTACCCAGATTTTTGTATTTTGCGGACTGTAATACAGAGTCAAACTTCCTCGATTCGGGATTTAAAATAAACCGGTGACTTGTGACACCATAATTATCCCAAGTGGCGACTCTGAATCAATAAATAATCCCGTTTCGATGATTGTCACTTTAATTGGAAAAACTCCCTAATCCCTATCCCTTGGCGGGAAAAAAGAGGTGTAACAGCTCTGGCGACTCTGCTGGGGAACGAACCCAGAATCTCTGGTTCAGGGTTCAGAATTCGAGCTTAGAATAACTGTTATGGTTGGCTTTCATGATTATCTGATTATTCGTGTTTGAGCCTAATGTGCTAAATGTCGCTTTCTACCGTTTTGATATTATTTGAACTGTATATAATTGTGCAGAAACCTTTCTCTCTGAGTCTTCTAATTCATCTGGGAAGTGTGCACTTCTGTTAGAGTCATGTCCAAATTTTAGAACGAGGTTCGGACAAGTTGCAAAGCCGGTGAAGCTTCTGTTTTCCTGGTAAGTTGTCCCCCCGGCTCGAGCTGTCCGCTCAGGTAAGCCATGTCTAGAACAAAATCCCAGGATTTAAACTTAGAATGACATAACTCCATGCCGGATCCCTAGTAGGAACGATTATTTGCATCATGTGCATTTGACTTAGGAGACTCAACACAGGGGTTGGGTCCGTTTAGGACAGGTGAACCCAAAATAAAAGACCATCCTGATGCATCTTACCTGCTATGTGTATATTATTTTGTTTCGGCTTGTTTGTTGACCGACTAAAGAAAAAGGAATAACAGAAAAATCAAGAGTGAGGTATGATAGAAATTTACCAGATTTTTTTGAAAACCCCGATACTTGAAAATGCCTTGAAACTCTGCCAAAATTTTTGAAAAATGGAGAAAAAGAAAATGTATTCCGAAAAATGAAATGAGTTAGTAACGTATTTTTCAAAATTGCGTCAAAAATTTCTTGAACTACGCATCGTTTGATTCCCTACGATGCGGGATACGTAGGCAACCCTCATCGGGTCCAACCCTATTTTTGCAAAATCAAAATACAAAATATTGTCATAAATAAAATTAGGTGATGCCGTTCTTGTCTAAATAGCCGGAAATGTCCCGACGGGGCACCAAAAGGCTGTTTTTGCAAGAACAGCCACCTATGGTCTTTTTCAAAATTTTGACCCAATTAGCAAAAACACAACCCTAAATTTTCTTTCATGAAGTGCTGAAGGGACGTATTTGCAAAGATGGTCCTTTTTGATTAGTTTTAATTTTTTTTCAAAAATAGCACTTAATCATGGTTTCGCTTTTTCTTAACCAATCACTTAAACAATTGTGCAGGATGAGCACTATTGAAAATATCTCTTTCGAAGCTGCAGAGGAAATCCCAATAGGACTCCATATGTGGTGGAGAGACCTAGGGGAGGTCAGTAAAGGTGCCGTAATAAAAGCTCTAGGCGGACTCACCGGCCTTTTGAAGATTAAGCCGAGGCTGGACATAATTGAGGCTCTTATACCATTCTGGGATCCAACACGCAATGTGTTTCATTTCTCGGATTTTGAATTGACACCCACACTGGAAGAGATAGCGGGCTATGCTGGCCTTAGTGAGAATCTCAGAAGTCGATACCCAGTGGCACCCAGGGCTGTAACTCCTCACAAATTCCTGGACCTTCTGAGCATTAGTCGAGAAGTCAAAGATGAGAACTTATCTGAGGGATTCTGCACATTTTACTTCCTCTACCGTCGTTATGGAGACCCTCGGGGTTTTGAAGCTGTGAATACTGGTTTAACCCACCACGGGAATCAAAGCAAATGGGAGGCCCGCGGGGGATTGGCCTTTGTGGTAGCATTCATGGGTACCCTAATCTGCCCGAGGAGCGATGGATATATAGATTTGGGACTCGCGGGAGTAGCTGACTTCATGATAAAAAAGGCTAATGGCACTCTTGTACCAATGATCTTAGCAGAAATCTACCGTGCCTTAACTGTCTGCCAATCCGGAGGAAAGTTCTTCGAGGGCTGTAATTTACTCTTACAAATCTGGATGATCGAACATCTCTGCCGTCACCCAGGTTATATGAAGTACAGTCTGACTGACTTCAACTGTATTGAAGAATATGAGACCCGGGTAGAGGGTCATGAATTTCCAGAAGGCACAAAAGCATGGTTTGCTCATTTGGGTTCCGTGACTGCCAACCAAATTGAATGGACATTCGGCTGGCTCCCTCTCCGTGAAGTCATCTATATGTCGGCCGAAGTGTGTTATCTTCTGTTGATGGGTTTCCGAAGTATTCAGCCGTATGCCCCACACAGGGTTCTACGACAGCTGGGAAGGCACCAAAATGTTCCGCATGATGAAGATCTAAGTCGACAAGTCATTGAACTGTGTCCAAGAGCTACATTCCCAGAGGATAAGGTTCGCCAGATTTGGCATCAATGTAGGTTTCTGGAGCCTCAGACTCGAGTGAGGGATTTGTCCAAAGGTGAGGTAGAGCCCAGCTACACCGCTTGGTATGGTAGAAGGGGTAGGGATCATCAAGAGCCAGAACGGGCCACCAAAAGGTCTCACGTGCAACAATTCACTGATACAGCACAAGAACATTGGGGCTGGTTGGAAAAAGAGAACAACTACAGGGCTACGATAAGCAAATTGGAAGCCCAAATCAGAGATATCAAATTTGAAAACAGTGTGCAAGCCACCATAAATGAAGGGGAGAAAAACAGGTTGGCCAAAGAAAATGATGCTCTCCGAGCCCAGATTCAAAAGATGAAAATAGCTGCTGAAAATCCGGAGAGGAGCAGTACAGATGAAAGACTTATAAACGGATGTGATGATTTTTGTCCGCCAGATAATGGACGACCTATATCGCCTCTAAGAAGACATGGCCCGCAGGCCCGCGACGAGACCGACTGATGTCCCGCGGACCCCTGGAGTAGTAGTAGAGGACACTTATTTATTCCTGATTTTCTTTTTCGAGTCTGTATTTCAGTTTCTTTTACAGTCTAGTTAGTCTAATTTGAGTCTGTTTTGGTTTTTAGTTTCCAAGTATGTCGGAGTCGTTGTAATAGAGGAAAATTAGAAGCTTTTATTCAATGAAAATTTGAAAATCAAAATGTTTCTTTCTTTTCGCCTTTATCTCCTGAACTACGTAATGACCTGATTCATGCGACGTCATGATACGTAGGCAATCCCTCATAAGATTCGATCATATAAAAAAAAAATGAAAAAAAAGAGAAAAGAAGAAAAGAAAATAAGACAAGAAAAGAAAAAAAAAAGAAAAAAAAGAGAGAAGAAAAGAAAAGAAAAGAAAAGAGAGGCCAAACAAAAGGAAGAAAGAGAATGAGAATTAAAAGAGTGAAAAACAACAAAAGGAGAGGAAAAGAAAATCAAGATTCGAAATTTGAAAAGAGTCGGGATGAAACACGCAAGCCGTCACAAAGCATTTAGAAACGCTTAACTGCTCATGTGCATTGCATCCCCATTATGTGATTCACTATCTGTTAAATGCTTCAGAACTGACCAAGCTGTTGTATATGAGTCAAAAACAAGTTTTGTCCAGGTGGTTAGTTTGTCGGCATCCTGGTAAGTCACTCGTATAACACCAGTTCAAAACACAAGGAGATTATGGCCAGTAAAGAAGCAGAAACAAGAGTTGTTGACCCATCAAGGGAGATGGTAGAATCCGAATCTGGTTTGAAAGAAGAGGTCCAAAGGTTGAGCCACCATGATAGGCTCCATCACGATCGGGTTGGTTTTGGGGTCGTATCAAGTTGAGATTAGAGCCTAGGTTACATAGGTCTCACGAGTCATGAGCAGGTTTAGTAGAGTCTTGCGGATAGGTACATAGACAGTTGTACTTATCTTCGAGAGGCTGCAGATCCCTTAGGAAAAATCTCACATTCTTGAATTCTTGTCGTGCGAATTTGTCGATTCTGGTAACTAAACTTCTGTTGCTTCATTCTTTCACAGATGGTGAGGACACGTGCTACTAGTCAGGATGGTTAGCCACCAGTTGGGTCTGTGAGAGGCCGAGGCCGCGATCGAGGTTGTGGTAGAGGGAGGGGTGTAGCCCGTGCAGCGGCCGGGGCAGTACCTATGGACCCTCCAGTTATTCCAGATCAACTCCCAGCCACAGATGTTCCAGTGGGACCGGCTCAGGCACCAACTATGCCTATTGTTATTCTGGGTCTTCAGGAGACCTTGACCCAGATTTTGACCGCATGCACCAGTCTTGCTCAGGCGGTCGCTGTTTCTAGTTCAGCAGCTACTTCTCAGGCCAGGGGAGGCACTGAGACCCCTGCCACCCGTACACCCGAGCAGGTTGATCAGGGACTTCAGACACCGGGGGCAGCCCCAGCCCAACCGATTGCACATGTTCATGATTATGTGATTTTCGTCATGCAAGATGACGAGCAACGCATGTTGGAGAGGTTCGGTAGACTTCAGCCTCCGACTTTCAGCGGTGCATAGGGCGAGGATGCCCATGGTTTCTTAGACAAGTGTCAGAGGATTCTGCGTACATCGGGTATATTGAAGACCAGTGGGGTCTCGTTCACTACCTTCCAGTTTTGAGGAGCTGCCTTTACTTGGTGGGAGGCTTATGAGGGCGTAAGCCTGTTGGTGTAGCATCCCTTACCTGGCAGCAGTTCTCCGTTCTCTTTCTGGATGCTTAGATACCCGAAATCCGATTTTCCTGAAAAAGTAGAAACGATATGACAAGCATGTGCCACAGCCCCGTAGAGAGGAGCCGAGCAGTTGCGTCAGGGTGATTTGACCGTGACACAGTATGAGATGAGGTTTAGAGCTAGCTCGTCATGTCGTTTGGTTGGTTCCTCCGGACAGGGAGAGGATCCAGAGGTTCATGGATGGTTTCTCATATCAGATTCGGATTCTCATGACCAGGGAGAGAGTATCGGGTGCTACTTTTGAGGAGGTTGTTGATATCGCCCGAGAGATTGAGTCATTTTGTCACCAGGAGTGAGATGAGAGGAAGTCGAAGATTCCTCGAGGATCTGGTAGTTTTGGTGGTGTCCCTTCAGGAGGAAAGGTTCCAGCACGTCAGAGGCCGTCCATTCAGGTAGGCTCAGTCAGCCCGCTCAGGTCATCATGGTGGATCATCTGGTCATGGTCCTCACAATTCTCATCAGGGGCACCCATCATTCAGTGCCCTTCCAGTCCAGAGTTCATCTAGTGCACCATCCGTCCAGGGCCCTTCCATGCCAGACTCTTTCACCAGTTATCCCGGTGCTAGGGGTTCCCTTTAGTCCCCACCGCCATTCGCCGAGAGGGGTTGCTTTGAGTGTGGAGATCCAGGTCATATCAAGAGGTGTTTGTCCCCGTCTTACGGGAGGTCCATCTCAGCAGAGGAGTCAACCATCAGTTTTGGCACCAGTCACTTCATCACCCGCCCATGCAGCTAGGAGTGGGGGTCAGACAGCTAGGGGTCGCCCTAGAGGGGGAGGTCGATCCGGTGGTCACATGTGCGGCATTTGGGGACTTAAGTGATTCTCGCAGCTGCGGAGTTTTGGGCACAGAAGCGGCCTGCAGGTGCGAGATATTATCCGCAGATGTGGAAAAGTGCTGGGCAGAAAGTTTAAAAGGTCCCCTTCGCGAATTTTCACCCATTCTTCACTATTTTTGGACGACTTTGGAGCTTGGGGCAGTGATTTTCAAGAGGGATCAAAGGTTATCAGCTGGGTAAGTTACTAAGGCTTCATTCTTGTGTTTGTGATGATTTTCCTACTGTTTAATCATGAAATTAGTGGGAATTTGGAGTAAAGTTGAAGAGGTTAGGGCTTGAGTTTTGGAGACCTTTGATTGAGAATTTGAGGGGTCAAATAGAATCGTATTTTTATAAATCTTGTATGTATGGACTCGTGAATGAAAGGGTTTTCTAGTTTTGTGATTTTTTTCGGATTCCGAGACGTGGGCCTGGGGGTCAGGTTTGGCCAATTTCGGAATTTGTGATGTAATTTGATAATTTTTAAGTAAGCTTCGTTCCTTTACCATATATTAATGATATAATACTTATTTTGGTTAGATTCGGGGTGATTTGAGGCCGAGTCGAGCGGCAAGGGCATCACAGAGTTGAGTTTTGGCTTGATTAAGGTAAGTAACGCTTCCAAACTTGGTTCTGAGGGTTCGAAACCCCGAACTACGTGTTATGTCATTAGAATTGGGTGACGCACATGCCAAGTGACGGGCGTGCACCATGAGAATTGTGACCTGGTTCATCCCATGACATCGTTTATTGGTTCTCTCTTGTTAAGATCTGTGTTTCTGTCAATGTGACTGATCTGAACATGCTAGAAATCATGCTAAATACTATGTTAAGGCTTCACGCCGATGTTGTTGAGACCCGAGTGGTCGTTTATTGCTGTCGTCTCATGTGTTTCATTGATATTATATACTCAGTCCTGTCATTTCATATCATATCATGTCTCAGTCTCGGTAATTGTTGTTTTTCACATTATATAATTGATTCGGGCCAGTTCATGCATTGTAGTGCATGTGAGCGAGACTGGAGAGTGATGACTGGGTAAGGCCGAGAGCCTGATATTGAGTGACAGATATGGGATCAGGCTACATGCCGCAACATGTTATATTGATTATGCATGGATCAGGCTTATTTTAGCGCTTGGGCTGTAGGAGCCCCTCCGGAGTCTGTAACAGACCCCTAGTGACCGCAATGATATTTGAGGGATGGATCTTCCTTGGACATGGATCTTGTTCGAAGTATTTATATTTGGTGATAAATCTTCTCCATGAGGCTAGATTGGCCTGTTTTCCTCGGTACTGAGCGACTGATGTCAGTGATGTGTATACGTATTTTGGGATGGATCTTCCTTGGACCGTTAAGCCATATACAGTACCGAGTGGTTGTGAGGTGTATCATTATCTAGAGATGGATCTTCTCCAGAGGGATGAATCCTCAGTACTGAGTGACTTCTGTCTGATGTGTATATATTCTGGCATGGATCTTTCTTGGGCCATGCGAGCCATATACAGTACTGAGTGTACAAGTATTTGAGAGTGGGAACACATTGTGCATTTCATACTGTTGGTGCAGTGGAATGTAGAGTACGTTGAGTTATATATGTTAAACTGTTCGGAACTGTATTTATCTTATCACTTTGAGCTGTCTAGTTAACTGAAAGCATGCCTGAATTTCTGTACATTGATTCTGTCATAAATGTGAAGGTTTAGTTTGTCACTACCTCTCAGCCCACAGTTTGGGCTTGTTACTTACTGAGTTGGTGTACTCACGTTACCCCCTGCACCTTGTCTGCAGATTCAGGTATCCCAGCTCACGATAGTGCCAGTTGATCGTTTGCTGCGGTTCATCTTCGGAGAGAGCGAGGTAGATGCTTGACGATCGCAGACCCGCCTTTCTACTTTCTTATCTTCCTTTGTGTATTTTTGTTTGTTATTTCCCAGACAAACGTTGTCTTGATGTATTTTGTCGCAGTTGTAGTATGGCTCATGACTTAGTGACACAAGATTTTGGGATTTCTCTTTTCTTTTACAGTATTTCAGATTTGATTTTATCTTTTATTTTGATTTTTCCTTTGATGAAAAGGGTAATATTTAAATATTGTTATGATAGAAATCGAATTGGTTAAGAATGTAGGCTTGCCTAGTTCCATGACAGGTGCCATCACGATCGGGTTGGTTTTAGGGTCGTGACATGTTTCTTCCTGCGCATTCGATCAAGTTATTATCGTCTTCTTGTGGAAGGATGTTCTGTTATTTCAACTTAGTAGCTGTACTTTCTATGGGATCGAGGTTACACACAGCGCAGGTTGTTATGATGTTCAGACGTTGTTATCACACAATGTTGGTGTAATGGTGAGGTGTTTGTTTATGTGTCGAGGCAGTGAGTGACTTGAAAAGGGGATTTCTCAGCACTTGATTTAGAGGTTCAACATTTTATTTCAGCTAAAGAAAGGCAATCATACTATGAATGTTCAGGTTTAGGTTGATGGAGTAACGATATTTGGTATTTTTGAACGTGGTGGAATTTTCATCTGTGATATGGTGTCGTTGTCCTTGTTTAAATGTATTAAGTTTTCCGGAGTTATGGTCTTCTTCAATTTGCCTTGGGGTAGGGTATTGTGAAAGGACACTGGGGAAGCGATCGTTAGAGATAACAGTGTGCAGCGGTTCAGAATCGAATCGGTGTTTCTAATGTTGATGGCTCGAGAAAGATAATCTTCTAGGAGGTTTAGAGTTGATAGCAATTCACTAGTTCCTGTGCTACAGGTATGTATTTGATTTTAGGCAACATTTGGGCAGCGAAGAATGAGGAAGGACATGGCGGGAGATGTCTCACGGTGGTTGAATTACTAACAGGTCAAGTATGAAAAATAGAGGTTGAGTAGTTACTTAAAGAAGATGTTTTAGCTGAAGTGGGAGTGTTAGAGTAGCGTATGGATTCCGTGGTAAGATAGCCACATGAATTGAGAAAAGTTTAGAGTGATTTGGGATTCATGTGTACAGTAACTAGGTCTACGGACTTAATGTGGAATGTTGGCTACTATATTGAGGAAGATTGGATACGATCGACAAGAGTTTTCTTGATATGAAGGGGAATGCAACATGACTTCGGATTGGAATGTATTGTCGCACTTTTAGATGATGTCAATGGGGAGTGAACGGACTTGTACAGCTGGTGAGTGAGCACGGGCTCAGGAGGGTTTACTGATTTCGTAGTAATTGCACCTAGTGTAGCGTCGTTGGAAGATAGAATTTCCACAGGTGGATTATTTCCTGTGACCAGGTTAGCGGTTGCGTGGTGTTGATGAATCTTATACGAAGAATTCTACTAGATATCGGGTAAGAGGTCGAATATGTGAATGAGGCTAGTGATTCAAAATGTTCATGAAATGTTTAACAGAAAGATTTCGAGAAACATGACGAGTTGATTGTGCGAGATCATGGTAATTAGGAAGAAGGGATCTTGGTGGGTTCCAGGGTTATGAGATTGTAGCTTCAAGCTAAGTGGGGGAGCCTCATCATCTATGGTTGGATCATATGGTTGTCTGCTTGTGCGTCTCCGGTCAACGACGTATTGGTGGGTTATTATGACTAAGGAAAGAAAAACATCAGTGGTAACTCGAGCAAAGGATTTGAGGAATGTGTGAAATAATTGATCTTATCGATTCATGTTCAGGTTTTGTGAAGACTCAGAGTTTCTCCTTCTGGTGGATGTAATGTAAAAGGGAAAAGAATTCAGTCGGGTGCTTCTTTGATAGGGTGTTCCCGCGCTACCAACGCACTAGAGTTTGGCCATATTCGGGGCCAAATATTAGAGTGGGTGGCTCTCAACGGTGGTCCTAGTGGGTTCGAGAATTTAAGTGCAGTGCCTAAGGACTTGGGATGTTCTATGTTATCATTGGGTATGCAATGCCGTATTGGAGGAGTGGAGGAAATATTTTCGGATTCATGGAAGGTCTTGCAGAACGGGTGTAACAGTTGGTGATGCTATTGTGCGCGTAATGAGAATATGGTTCATGGGTATTGAGACGATGTGGTCTCGTAGATTGGGTCACTCGGGATGAGTGTTGTTGGGTTTCGTTATGTTTTGAATGGTGGAGCTATTATTATTTCTAGGGCAAGTCCCGAGTAAATTTGAAGAAGTGGCTCGATTGGTAATGGTTGAATCAGCACGATTGTGGCAGTGATCAGTTTCTTCAATGTGAAGTTATACATGTAGTTTGTGGTTGTACACTTGGGCTTGAGCGCCACCACAACTTGGTTGATTTGGGAGGTAATAGATTCAAATGGCTTTGTTGTGTAAAGGGATTCAGGAAGAGTTATGGCAATTTAGATCACGACATGAGGTTGTATTTTATGCGGTTTGAGAATTTTGTTGCGTGTTGCGTTGGTTCTTCTGAAATGAGATGAGTGAAAAGTTTTATAGCCAAGGACGTGTTTATTTTACTAGTAGTTCAGTAGTTATGATGAGTTCTGGTAATCTCGTATAGCGGCATGATAGGTGCAGTGAGCGGTATGGGAACTTGGAGTTGAAGGTCAAGATTGCAGTTCGATGTTGATAGAATATTACGAGCTCATATGAGTAGGGGTGAATTCAGATGTTTAGAGTAAGCTGGCATTTTCTTTAATGTCACATGAGAATGATGTTCTGTGGAAGAGGCTTTGTGTATTGGCTTGCGGATTTTGATTTGCTTTACAGAATTAGAACGGTTGGTGGTATGGATGTGCGAACTTTGCTACCTGAGTGGAAGGTCTTGGGAGCGTGCCCCATGGGAGATTTGTATAAGTGTGACATGTTAGTCACTTGATTGTTAAAGATTGAAACCAAGTATGTAGGTTATAGTAATATCGCAAATGCGAGAGTTTATGCTGAGAGACATTCTATTTCTTGGGCTGTGGACAATGTGAGTTTGTTCCAAATTTGACGAGTGTTCTTATGTGCCATGGAAAAGGTTTATTGTGGATCCTTGAAATATTATTAGCCTAGTACAGTATGATCAGAATCGGCTTGAGTTCCGTTGATGGGTCTAAATGAGGATGTGTGCTCTACGCCAGGGCGGGTGTGTTCATTCAGCATAACATTTCTTCTGGAGGAGTATTCGGGCATTGGGTGCTATTTTCGTCGTCAGCTATTTGGATCGGGTTGCACGCCACAACAGTGAGATATTAAGCACGGTCCCTGATATTTATTTTGTGTGTCATATTTCTTGCCTCTGAGAAAGGCTCATAGTATTTGATGGCTATTTTATTCGTTACACGGGCTGGATACTTCTTTTCTAGAGTTCGTTCTTCTTTATATGTCATATTCAAGTTGTATCTTGTTGGCGTCACATATAGTGTTTGCGGTGGCTTATTGCCGGAGCATCTTGTATTGGGTGAGACAAAATTATTGAACCTGGGATCAGCGCGATCAGATTTATATAAGGCATATTAAAGAGCAAATATCATTATGTAGTTCAGAATGAGGTAATGGTTCTTTTCAGGAGGAGAGACTCAATGATTTGTTGGTTGGGCAGGTGGTTATGAATTTCTACATATCTCTTGCGTCGTGGAAGAATTGCGAGAGTTGGAACAGGACTTACATGCGTCATGATGTGTGTTGTGGGAATTAGATTCGTGGAATTGCAGCTATTGTTTTTAGAGGATGCTATTATGATCATGTGAATTATGGGATGCATGGTGTGAATTCAGAAAAGGTATACAATCATGTTTTGGTACAATGTGTAGTGACTGATACAATGTTCGTATGTTGAAAGCATGCCTGGTGGAGAATTTTGGAAGTTGGAATTTGGCTCTAAGACATATTTGAATAAATAAAAGAAAGGATCTTTAGATTGGCTTAAGCTAATGTGCTCAGCTGGGTTGTGGTAGCACGGGTAGGTGCACGAGGTGTTGAACAGTGATTTCGGAAAACTCCAGAGCAATTCTTAGCACGTTCGAGGACGAACGTATGTTTAAGTGGGGGAGAATGTAACAACCCGACCGGTGGTTTTGAGATCTAGCGCGTCGTTTGGCAGTTTGAGGCCTTAGGCAGCTTCACTTCAGGTATTATGACTTGTACGTGTGGTGAGAATTGAATTTCGGGGAGTTCAGAGTTGATTTAGAAAGAAAATTCTCTTTTCGGAAGCTTTAAGTTGGAAGAGTTGATTAATGTTTGACTTTTGAATAAACGACCTAGGAATCAGGATGCGACGGTTCCAATAAGCTCGTATGATGATTTTGGACTTGGCCGTATGTTTGGATCGGGTTTTGGATGACATGAGAGCATTTCGATGCCTAATAGTGAAAGTTGGCTCTTTGAAGGTTTTAAAATTTCTTAAATTTGGGTTGGAGTAGATTTTGGTGTTATCGAGGTCCAATTGGGATTCCGAGGCCTGGAATAGTTCCGTAATGTAGTTTATGACTTGCACACAAAATTTAGCGTCATTCCGAGTTGATTTGATCGGAATCGGAGGTATTTTTAGAAATTTTTGAGTTCATGTGTTAATCCATGCATTTTGGCGTCCGGTTCATGATTTCAGATGTTATTTCAGTGTTTCGATCGTGCGAGCGAGTTCTTATTATGTTTTTAGACTTGTATGGACGTTTGTTGTGTAGCCCCGAGGGCTCGGGTGAGTTTCAGACGCGTTCGGGGGTGGAAGGACTTCAGTTTTTTTTTTGGTTTCTGGGCTGGAGTTGCAGGTGTCGCGAATGCGAAGTTCTGATCGCATATGCGAGCTCTCATTTGAGAAGAGCGCTTCGCATTTGCGAAGAGCCCTTCGAATTTGCGAAGTTGGGAAGGCTCTGAGGGTTTTGCGTTTGCGAAGACCCTGCCGCATTTGCGAACTACCCCTCTTCGTATTTGCTAAGTATTTGGTCGCATTTGCGACCATGGCAGAGGTGGGCAGCCTTCACATTTGCGATGGTCTTGTCGCATTTGCGACTTCGCTTTTGCGAATATTTTGTCGCATTTCCGACCATGACGGTGGGGTGCTCAAATTTGCATTTGCGGAGATTTTGTCGCATTTGTAAACCAGGTTTCGCAAATGCGACATCTGCGACCTGTGCAACAACTTTTATTAAGGGATTTAGCTTTATTTCCCTCATTTCCCACTTGGTCTTGGACGATTTTAGAGCGTTTTTGAGAGGGCTTCGATCAACATCAAGAGGTAAGTGATCCTTATCGATTCTTTAGCTAAATACATGAAGTATAAGTAGATTTAACATGGAAAATGATGGATTTATAGGATTTTTGAGGAAAACCTAGGGTTTTGATAAAAGTGGAATTTTACCACGAAAATGATTACGGAATAGGGTGAAATCATAGATTGGAGTTAATGAGGTTATGAGTAACAACTTTCTTAGAAGATTTTCGGAATCCGGGCACGTGAGCCCGGGGGTAAATTTTAGGAATTTTTCTATTTGGGTTGGGAAATCACTTTAATAGTTAGGATATGAACGTTTGAACATATATTAACTATTTTATATAACATTTGACTAGTTTCGAGTTGTTTGACACCGAGTTGAGGGTTTAAAACACAATTTTGGACCGGAAAGAAAGCTTTGAGACGAGGTAAATTTCTTTTCTAACCTTGTAAGAGGGTATTAATCCCATAGGTGAATTGATTTAATATGTGCTTCTTTTTTATAGGCTGCGTATGCACGATTTGATGAGAGTCCGTATGTAGCTACTGATTATGCTTATGTCCGGGTAGTCTAGGACCCAAATCATAATATATTTGCGATGTTTGTACCCTACTTGTTAATTTAATTTATTAAATTATATTGGAACTTGATAAAGGAATTTTAAAAGGTTAAACTTCATTTACTTGAGTTTTGTACGGGTCACTTGACCGTTAATGAGAATTGGTATTTCTTTTAATATTAGCCTCTTAATAAATCTTGAATCGGTTGTTTTAATGTATTTTTCTCTTCTTGTGGAGCAGGCCGAACGCCTCAATAGCATATAGATGAATCTATGGTTCATGTCGTTCGACCCTCGACAGTGCATAGTTTATATATTTGTATGTTGGATCGCACCGTACGACCTCGACATAATTCGTGCGTAATAATTCTTGGAGTAAAATTATAATTGATATTGTTTCATTGGCTTGAGAGATAAAATTTGTTAAATAATTGAAATAAATTTTGGATTTACTTATTAATGAAAAGAATTGTTTATTTATTTCTTGTTATTGAGTTTTTAGATGTATTTATATAATCCATGCTTAATTATAATAACGTTGTACTTTATTGTTAGTCCATAATAAGTGTCAAAGCCGACCCCTCGTCACTACTTCTTCGAGGTTAGACTAGATACTTACTAGGTACACGTTGATTTACGTACTCATGCTATACTTGCTGCACATTTTGTGCAGGTACATATATATTTAATGGTCTTGTGGACGTAGAGGCGCGACTATCGCTGGGACTTAGGTGAGTTGCATCCCATGTTACGAGTCCACAGCATACAGAGTCTCCGTAAGAGTTATTTACATTTTTTCTGTCTAATTTGTATTCTAGACAGGTGTTGTATGTTATCATATTTCCTAGTTGATGCTCATGCACTTGTGACACAAGGTTTTGGGGATGCTTACGGGTTGCTCACCGTTGTAGTTTGTGAAAAAT
Source organism: Nicotiana knightiana (assembly GCA_005239525.1). Classification (NCBI taxonomy): domain Eukaryota; kingdom Viridiplantae; phylum Streptophyta; class Magnoliopsida; order Solanales; family Solanaceae; genus Nicotiana; species Nicotiana knightiana. The sequence goes on along the minus strand of ML377667.1, from coordinate 62,922 downwards.
ATTATCATTTGTCTTGCGAATTCTATTCATACTATTTAATTAATGGAAATTATGATTTCAAAGGAGTAAAAATGAGTAATTAAGTGGATCAAACATAGTTGGCTTACCTGACGGCGGCGTTAGGCACCATCATGACCTATAGTAGATTTTGGGTCGTGACAGAAGAAGAATAACGAGCGGGAAAGAATGGAGATGGAATAAGCCACCAGAGTGAAGAGGGAAGTCTAGAGAAGAAAATGACAAGAAGGATAAAGCTCTGGAAAGTCAGGAGAAGCAAACTTCAAACCCAAGTCCAAAAACCTCAATTTATAGAGATCATGGCACCAAACCCAAAAACAGCTCGTCATTATTGGCACCGAAATCGAAACGACTGATCCAATTAAGGGTCATGCGTGAATTGAGGAAACACATAGGAAATATGCGTCATATTGACGCTTGATGCCATGACGTCATTATGTTCCTTAGACGGGATAACTGTAACAAATCGCCCTGGAAACAAGAGGTATTTGACTTTTGCGGCCCACAGAGGGCCACATATCCTGCTCGGAATGACGATTACGACTCTTGTAGCTTACTCGATAAGTTCGAACAAAAATAACAATTATCCGCTCATTAAGTTCATCTGCGAGGACGACCTCAATAAGCGGCTGTATGGGTCAAAATTTATCTCTAATATGATTAAGTCATGTTAGCATTAATGAGACATACATAAACCGCCATGTTTCATCAATGCTAACTCTAGGGTCAAAGTGGCTCAAGAAACAATGAAGGTTGTGGTCAAAGAGTCAACAATAATTAAGGCCGAGGAGTCATCAAAGATCAAGGTCGAGGTCGAATATCCTTGACAGAGTTATAACGGCTAGTTTCAAGATAGGACACTAAAGAGAATATTCTAGTAGATATTCTCTGCACTTGTACTATTATATTTTCTAGAAATATGTTCCCTATAAATAGAAAGAGACACAAATATAGGGGACATGAGATATTCATTTGTAAAAAGCACATTGACTTTATAGAGAGAATCTGGTCCTATTGCAAGCATACAAAAACAACCTTTTTACTAAGATTCTCGTCTAGCATTTCCACGGGATGCAAGAACAACCTAAGTGTTCAAAGACTTATCAATCATTCATCATTGTCAGAAAGAATATCCATTGATCTCATTCCTTTTCGGGTGACTCACACGTTTTATTTATGTAAATGTCATTTATTGATATTTATTACTATTTAATGTCATATTCCATCTTTTTATATCATTGAATACTATTATTATTGCTTATATTCGTTGTCGTCCGGACAAATACACTAGTTATTTGTCACAACACTGATAACTTTATATTTAGGATATTATGTTTAACTAAGATTAACTCTTCTTTATATAAATCTAACTGGTTGAATTGAGATCTATATTTTTGGTCGAACAGTATATCATTTGGTTAGATTTTGCTCCTCCTTATACATAATACACGCATAAAAATCATTCGATTCGACGGAACCTTATTGAATAAGCTAGCTCCACACATGTTCCTACATAACTAATACTCCTCTAGATAATCCCTGCATGACTCATTTCCAAACCAAACGACCCCTTAATTAGTATTCATGCAATAGACTTGCCTTTTGAATCTTGATAGATAGCTTCAAATTTCATATGGAAGATTGATGAACTTGGTATCAACTTTTGAAGATCTATTTAATTTAATAATACTCAACTTTGTGCAAATAAAATTGACTATATTCCTTTTAACTAACTGATATTCAATATAATGCCAATAATATAAATATCCTTCATATTTACTAAAGTTATAATTTATCACTTGATCTGGTCTTGTAAAATAATTTGGTCTCGTCTGCTCAATTTCAAGGAATATTAAAATTACGTACTTTGTCTAGTAGTGTTCAGGTAGTATATTGGAAAATCTATACAATATAGTTGTCCCCATAATAATAGTCGAAAAACATAAGTTTAGTATATTAATGTTAATCAAATATCAACTTTTAACAGATTATAGTATAATCATCAGACAATCATTGGTCAACATGTAAACATAAAGTTTACATACTACAGACTCTCATAGAAAGGATTTTACTTTTACTTATATATATCTTGAACTCCTTCTACCTTAAAACTGTGAAAAGATCTTAAAATAATTATTAATGTTTTCATTTTCAATTTGTTTATATATAAGGATAAAACCAAATTGTTTATTACCCAAAAAGAAAAAGTAAGGCAGTGAATATAACGAAATTGATCTTCTTATTAATTTGTGCACAAAGTACACCACTGTATTACAAGAAAACAACTTGCAGTAACTAATAGGAAATGAAAAAAAATGAGGACATCCTCAATACAACAATAAATTACTAAAAAACAAACTCTATATATGAAGAATCAAAGTTAAGTAGCCTTGTCCACGTGAATGCACTAGAGAACAATGTGCAATAAGAATCAATCCTTTCAATTGAAAAGTTGAATATCTTATTCCATAAATTAATTGCTGTGTGCCATTAATGTTTGATTCTTTTCCTCAAGAAGCCAGCATTTATTTTGTCAAAGACTGGGAACAATCAATGAAATATAAGATTAGAACTTAATTAAAAGAAAAGAAACATCAAAAGTTTATTTCATATGGGAAAAAAAAATACACAATTTAAACGGCTACTCACTTGATTGATTATGGAGAAAGGCTGAGCTCCTAGAAATACTTAGTAGTGGATTGGAGGTGGTGGAGAAGCATAAATGTATATTGGCGGAGGTGGTGATTTCACGGGTGGAGGAGGTGAGCTATAGTAATAGGGAGGAGGAGGAGACTTTACTGATGGAGGTAGAGAGTGGTAATAGTATGGAGGTGGAGGAGAAGACGACGGTGGAAGAGGATATAAACTTGTAGTAATAGGGTGGTTGAGGTGATGGAGATGGTAGTGGTGGAGACTTATAGTAATAGGGTAGTGGTGGTGATGGATATGGTGGTGGTGGAGACTTGTAGTAATATGGAGGTAGAGGTGATGGCAATGAAGGTGGTGGTGATTTATAATAATAGGGTGGTGGAGGAGATGGTGATGGTGGTGGAGGAGACTTGTAGTAATAGGGCGGGGTGGTGATGAAGATAGTGGAGGAGGAGACTTATAGTAATAAGGCGGGGGAGGTGATGGTAGGGTAGTGGTGGTGACTTATAGTAGTACGGTGGCGGGGTGATGGTGATGGGGGTAGTGGCGACTTGTAGTGATATAGAGGAGGAGAAGGTGATGGCGGTGGAGGAGATTTGTAATAGTAAGGAGGTGAAGGTGATGGCGACGGTGGTGGTGGTGATTTATAATAGTATACAGGTGCAGGTTTTGGTGATGGTGGAGGTGGAGATTTGTAATAATAAGGCGGGGGTGGTTATGGGGATGGAGGTGGTGGTGATATATAATGGTATGTGGTGGAAGTGATGGTGAAGGAGGTGGTGGCGACTTGTAGTAATATGGAGGAGGAGAAGAAGGTGATGGTGGTGGAGGAGATTTATAATAGTAAGGAGGTGGAGGTGATGGTGATGGAGGTGGTGATGATTTATAATAGTATACAGGAGCAGGTTTTGGTGATGGTAGAGGTGGACACTTGTAGTAATAAGGAGATGGTGGAGACTTAGCTGATGGCGGCAGAGATTTGTAAACGTATGTCGGGGTTGGGGGAGATGGTGATTTGTAAACATATGTTGGTGATCGAGGAGATGGAGACTTGTAAATATAAGTCGGCGATGGAGGTGGAGGAGATTTGTAGTAGTATGGAGTAGGTGTTGGCATAAGTTTTGTGCATTTTGCATAAGGTGCCTTAGAGCCATAAGCAAATGGTTTTGCATAAAGTATAACTTCATAATGGTTCTTTGACTTCACTTTAAGGTTAACACCTTTTACTCCCCAATGAAGGTTTGTAGGAATGTCACAATTTTGAATCCTTTGGAGCATTGTGTAGTTTAGCCTTGCAAGCCTTTGCTCCATATTTGACATATTCAAATCCTTTAATAGTAATGCTGAATTTGTCGTTGATCTTTGTGGTACCATAACTCACAATTTTCTTGTCACCAGCCTTACAAGTTACCTTAACAACATCGCCTAATTCATGACAAAAAAGAACAAATATTAATTAACACTAAAATTAATTAAGCTACTAACATATGTGTCTCAACCTCAGAACCAAAATTTTCTTTTCGTAATATAAAACTAACTTTTCGATCACATGATAAAAACTAATTTTTTCTAACTTTACTTAATTCTTCTTATTACTTTTTATTAATAAAACAACAAAAAGGAAAATATATAGTAAAATATTTGATGATAAGTTAAAAGTAAATAAAAAGAGTAGGCATGCATGGTATAAAGACTGTACCATTCAAGTGTTTCTTGCCATGAGACTTTTCTGGATATTTTAAATCATAGCATCTAAAACAGTAGACCTTTCCAATAACTTTGACCATCAAATGATGATGTGGATGATAGTAATAAGTAGGTGGTGGCGGTGAAGTGTGATAGTATGGTAGGGGAGAAGACTTCTTTGGTGGTGGTGGGGAGGTGTAGTAGTATGGTGTTGGAGGTGACTTTACCGGGGGAGGTGGGGAAGTATAGTGATCTGGTGGCGGTGGTGATTTCTTTGCTGGTGGTGGAGAAGAATAATAATATGGTGGAGGAGGTGATTTTCGGGGCGGTGGTGGCGAGGAATAGTAATATGATGGAGGAGGAGACTTAACTGGTGGCGGTGGGAAACTATAATGATATGGGGGAGGAGGTTTCTTGGATGGTGGTGGTGAGGAATAGTAATATGGCGGAGGAGGAGACTTAAGTGGTGGGGAAGTATAGTGATATGGTGGCGGGGGTGATTTCTTTGGTGGTGGCGGTGAGAAATAATAATATGATGGAGGAGGAGACTTTACTGGTGGTGATGGAGAACTGTAATAGTATGGGGGAGGAGGTGACTTAGCAGGTGGTGGTGGGGACTTATAGTAGTATGGTGGTGGTGGTGATGGTAACTGAGGATGCGGAGACTTGTAATAATAAGGTGGCGGAGGTGAAAGTGAAGGAGGTGGTGGAGATTTATAGTAGTATGGTGGAGGAGGTGAAAGAGAAGGTGGAGGTGGAGACTTATAATAGTAAGGAGGAGGTGGTGATGGCGAGGGTGGTGGCAGAGATTTGTAATAATATAGTGGTGGAGGTAATGGTGAAGGTGGAGGTGGCGACTTATAATAATATGTAGGTGGTGATGAAGGTGATGGTGGAGAAGGAGATTTGTACACGTACGGGGGTGGGGGAGATGGCGAAGGAGGAGGTGGTGATTTATATACATAAGGCAGTGGTGGTGAAGGTGATGGAGGTGGAGGAGACTTATACACATATGGTGGCGGGGGAAGCCGAAGGAGGAGGTGGTGATTTATACTCATAAGGAGGTGGGGTGAAGGTGATGGAGGTGGAGGAGACTTATACACATATGGTGGCGGGGGAGATGGCGAAGGAGGAGGTGGTGATTTATACACATATGGTGGCAGGGGAGAAGGTGATGGAGGAGGCGGAGATTTGTACACATAAGGTGGTGGCGGAGAAGGATACGGATGTGGTGGTGTGTTGTACTCGTATGGTGGAGGTAGTGGAGAAGAATAAACATAAGGATCTGCTGACACTATATTAGCAACCACCAATTGTAACGACCTGGCCGGTCGTTCCGAAGGTTTAGCCAATTTTCCCATTTCTGCTTCATTCTTGTATGGTTCAACTATTTTATGTTACGTTGGATTGATTGGTTCGGGTTCGGAGTGATTATGGAGAGAAATGAGACACTTAGTCTCTTAAGTTGGTGATTTAGTTAGAAAAGTCAATCGGAAGTTGACGTATAGGTAAATGATCTCGGAACTTAGTTTTTATGGTTTGGATAACTTCAGGTGATTTGGGACTTAGAAGTGTATTCAGAATGTCATTCGGAGGTCCGTGGTAGAATTAGGTTTGAATTGACGAAAATGGATTTTTGACAATTTCCAGTCGGTAGTGGAAGATTAGCTATCGGGGTCGGAATAGAATTCCAGAAGTTGGGATAGGTTCGTAGTGTCATTTGTGATGTGTGTGCAAAATTTTAGGTCATTCGGACGTGGTTTGGTCCGTTTCGGCATCGTTGGCGAATTTCGGAAGGTTAGAATCCTTAGGCTTGAATTTCGAGTAAATTTGGTGTTTTTATGTTATTTTGAGTGTTCCGAGTGTTCGACTAAGTTCGGGTGATGTTATAGGAGGTGTTAATATATTTGGTTGAGGCCCCGAGGGACTCGGGATGATTTCGGATGGTCATCGGAAGGTTGGAACTTGAAAAATGCAGCAAAATTGCTGCTGGTGCTGTCATAACTGCACCTGCGGAGTAGGGATCGCAGGTGTGAGGCCGCAGAAGCGCAAGGGCTGCCGCAAGTACGACCATTAGTGAGAAGGCTAGGAGCCGCAAGTGCGTGTAAGGGACCGCACATGCAAGATCGCAGATGCGGGATTTTTGACTGCAGAAGCGGTTTTCGAGGTTTAAGTGAAAACCGCACCTGCGATGGACTTTCCGCAGGTGCGGCGCCGCAGGTGTGCCTTTGGGTCGCAGGTGCGAGAGTTCTGGGTAGAACCTATATAACGCTGCCTTCGCGAATTTTCACTCATTTCTTCACCAGTTTGACTGGTTTGGGGCTTTGAGCAGTGATTTCAAGAGGGAATCAAAGGTTATACTTGGGCTTCATTTCTTGTATTTATGATGATTTTTCTACTGTTTAATCATGAAAATGGTGGAAATTAAGGGAGAAATTTTGGGGGATTAGGGCTTGAAATTGGAGGGCTTAATGTGAGGATTTTAGGGGTCATTTGTTGTCGGATTCTGATGTATTTGGTATGTATGGACTCGTGAGAGTATGAGGATTCTAGTTTTGTGATTTTATCGGATTTCGAGACGTGGACCCAGGGATCGGGTTTGGCCAATTTTGGGATTTTTGATGTGAATTGATTATTTTCGCGTGGGTTTTATTCCTTTAGCGCATATTGATGATATGAATATGATTTTGAATAGATTCGGGGCGATTTGAGGCTGAGTCGAGCAGCAAGGGCATCGCGGAGTAGATTTTTATCCGGTTTGAGGTAAGTAATGATTGTGAATCTTGTTCTGAGGGTATGGAACCCCGGATTTCACATCGTTTCACTATTTTAAATGGTGCACATGCTAGGTGACGAGCGTGTGGCGTGAACTGTTGGGGATTGTGACTTGGTCCATCCAGTGGCAACTATTAAGTTGCATATTTGACTGAAAGCTATACGATATTTTGTATTTTTAGAAAGTATTACTATGTTTTGGGTTGAATGTCGTATTTGGGCCTCATGCCAAGTTGTTTGGACCCTTAGGGTCTTATACTACTATTTTCTCACTGTTTTGATTTGAAAGTTATACTCAGTCATGATTTTTACCTGTTTACTGCTTAATTGAATTTCATTACTCCACTTTGATGCATATGAAAGATTTTTTGGGACGAGTTCCCTGCTTTTACTGAAATGCCCGAGTGGCTTGTGAGGTTTATGACTGAGTGAGGCCGAGAGCCTGATTCGTGAGGATATGACATGCGATCGGGCTGCACGCCGCAAGATACTATTGGTAGGCCGAGTGCCAGAGTGATTGATGCCATGGTTTGGCTTGTTATAGCGCCTGGGTTGTAGGAGCCCCTCCGGAGTCTGTACACACCCTGTGAGCGCAGGTACTTACTGAATGCGAATGCCGAGTGCCGACGGATGAGTGATTGGGAGGCATTAGTGGCTGTGAGGTTTCCCGAGGGGCTGATTATGAGTGATTGTGAGGTTTGCCTTAGGAACTGATGTTGGGTGATGTTATGCCCGAAGGGCAGTTTATGATACACGTTTTTGCCCGAGAGGCTATTTATGATTTTTATCGCTTTCACTCTGAACTTACAGAATTTCTGTTGAAACTGTTAGAAAAATACTTTCAAATGACTTTTACTCAAATCGGCTTTTAAGCATGATGATTTGGCATATATATTGTTGAAAAGAAGAGCTGTATATACTGTGAATTTATAGCATGTACTTATGTATTTCTTATTGCTCGGACCTTATTTACTTTTATTACTTACTGAGTTGGTGTACTCACATTACTCCCTGCACCTTGTGTGCATATTCAGGAGCCAGGGCTGAGTGGGAGCTGATCTATTCTCTTTGGAGCATTTTCGGAGATTGCGAGGTTGCTGCACGATGTCCGCAACCTTGCCTTTCTCCTTCCTATTTCGTCATTATGTATATTCTCAGACATTTTTGTATTGAGGAAACAATACCAGATTTTGTATTTCCTTTTAGCTGCTCATGATTGACGACTTTGGGTTTTGGGACAGAGTTGAATGTTTTGCCTAACTTTCTTTATTTTGAAATGATAAAATGGAAGATTTATGAAATACCGGATAATATTGAATCAAATGAAAGGTTCCTTATGTTATGTGTAGTAAATTGGATAGCCTAGTATCACGATAGGCGCCATCATGGCCAGGGTAGTTTTGAGATCGTGACAAGTTGGTATCAGAGCTCTAGATTGCATAAGACTCATCAGTCATGAGCAGGTTTAGTAGAGTCTTGCGGATCGGTACAGAGACGTCTGTACTTATCTTCGAGAGGTTGCAAAACCCTTAGGAAAAATCTCACATTCTTGAATTCTTGTCATGAGAATCTGTTGATTCTTGTAACTAAACTTCTATTGTTTCATTCTCTCACAGATGGTGAGGACACGTGTTACCGGACAGGGCGATCATCCACTAGTGGGATCCATGAGGGATCGAGGCCGTGGTTGAGGTCGTGGTAGAGGTAGAGGCGAAGCCGGCGCAGTACCCATAGACCCGCATGTTATTCCAGATCAAGTCCCAGCCACAGATGTTCCAGTGGGACTAGCTCAGGCACCAACTATGCCTATTGTTATTCCGGGTCTTCAGGAGACATTGGCCTAGATTCTGACCGCATGCACCAGTCTTGCTCAGGTGGTTGTTGTTTCTACTTCAGCAGCTACTTCTCAGGCCAGGGGAGGCACTCAGACTCCTGTCGCCGTACACCTGAGCAGGTTATTCAGGGACTTCAGACACCGGGGGCAGCTCCAGTCCAGCCGGTTGCACCTGTTCAGGATTTTGTGATTCCTGACATGCCAGATGACGAGCATCGCGGGTTGGAGAGATTTGGTAGACTTCAGCCTCCGACTTTCTGCGGTGCAGAGGGAGAGGGAACCCAGGGTTTCTTAGACTGGTGTTAGAGGGTTCTGCGCACATCGGGTATATTGGAGACCAGTGGGGTCTCGTTCACTACCTTCCAATTTTCAGGAGCTGCCTTTACTTGGTGGGAGGCTTCTGAGAGACGTAGGCCTGTTGGTGCAGCGCCCCTTACCCAGCAGTTTTCCACTCTCTTCCTAGAGAAGTATGTCCACAGTCCCGCAGAGAGGAGTTGCACATGCAGTTTGAGCAGTGGCATCAGGGTGATATGACGCTGACGCAGTATGAGATGAGATTTTCATAGCTTGCCTGCTATGCTATTTGGTTAGTCCCTATAAAGAGAGATAGGATCACGAGGTTCGTGGATGGCCTCACATATCAGCTTCGTATTCTTATGACCAGAGAGAGGGTATTCGGGTGCTACTTTTGAGTAGGTTGTTGATATTGCCTGAGAGGGAGGCCAAGAGGCTTCGAGGATCTGGTAGTTTTGGTGGTGTTCCTTCGGTAGGACAATCCCAACACGACAGAGGTCGTCCATTCAAGAAGGCTTAGTCAGGCCGCTCAAGTTATCGTGGTGGATCAGCTGGTCGTGATCCTCATAGTTCTCATCAGGGGCACCTATCATTCAGTGCTCTCCCAGCCCAGAGTTCATCTCGAGCAACATCGATTCAAGGTTCCTCTATGCCTGATTCTTCTAGTGGATATCCTGGTGTTAGGGGTTCCCTTCAGTCCCCATTTCCAGCACCAGGGAGTTGTTTCGAGTGGGGAGAGTTTGGGCACGTCTGGAGGCAGTGTCCTCGTCATCATGGTGGTCCGCCTCAGCAGAGGGGCCAGCCCTCGACTTCAGCTCCAGTTACTTCACCACCCTCCCAGCTAGCTACGGATGGGGGTCAGGAAGCCAGAGGCCGTCCTAGAGGGGGAGGTCGATCATGTGGAGGTCAGGCTCATTTTTATGCACTTCCAGCCAGACCAGATGCTATGACCTAAGATGCAGTGACTACATGTATTATTTTGGTTTGTCACCGAGATGCTTCGATTTTATTTGATTCTGGTTCTATGCATTCCTATGTTTCATCATATTTTGCTCATTTTCTAGATATGTCTCTCGAGTCTTTAGTTACATCTGTTCATGTGTCGACTCCGGTGGGTGATACTGTTGTTGTGGACCGCGTGTATTGGTTGTGTATGGTATCTATTGGGGGTTTGGAGACCCGAGTGGATCTGATATTGCTTAGCATGGTTGAATTTGATGTGATATTGGGCATGGATTGGCTATCTCCGTGTCATGCTATTCTAGATTGTCACGCTAAGACCGTGACCTTAGCGATGTCGGGATTTACGAGAGTCGAGTGGAGAGGTTCTATTGATTATGTGCCTAGTAGGGTGATTTCAGACCTGAAGGCTCAGCGTATGGTAGAGAAAGGTTGTTTATCTTATCTGGCTTTTGTGAGGGATGTTAGTGCTGAGACTCCCACTATTGATTCTGTTCCTATAGTCCGTGATTTTCCGGACGTGTTTCTTGCAGATCTGTCAGGCATGCCCGCCCGACAGGGATATTGATTTTGGTATTGATATGGTGCCGGGCACTCAGCTTATTTCTATTCCACCGTATCGTATGGCACCGGCGGAGTTGAAGGAATTGAAAGAGCAGCTTCGTGACCTTCTAGATAAGGGGTTCATTCGGCCTAGTGTGTCGCATTGGGATGCACCAGTGTTGTTTGTGAAGAAGAAGGATGGTTCCATGAGAATGCGTATTGACTACAGGGAATTGAACAAGGTTACATTCAAGAATAAGAATCCTTTGCCTCGCATTGATGATTTGAGTGACCAGCTTCAGGGAGCTAGGATATTCTCTAAGATTGATTTGCGATCCGGGTACCATCAGCTGAAGATTCGGGATTCAGATATTCCTAAGACGGCTTTCAGGACCCGTTATGGCTATTATGAGTTCTTAGTGATGTTTTTTGGGTTGACCAATGCAGCAACGTATTTCAGCCATACTTAGATTCCTTCGTTATTGTGTTCATTGATGACATTCTGGTGTATTCTCGTAGCTAGGAGGAGCATGCTCATCATTTGAGAGTCGCACTGCAGAGATTGAGAGAGGAGAAGCTTTATGAAAAGTTCTCCAAGTGTGAGTTTTGTCTTGGCTCAGTAGCTTTCTTGGGGCACGTGGTGTCCAGTGAGGGTATTATGGTAGATCCGAAGAAGATAGAGGCGGTACAGAGTTGGCCCAGACCGTCCTCAGCTATAGAGATTAGGAGCTTCCTTGGTGTGGCGGGGTATTACCGTCGCTTTGTGGAGGGGTTTTCTTCTATTGCTTCTCCCTTGACCAAATTGACCCAGAAGGGTGCTCCGTTCAGGTATGTCTGACGAGTGTGAGGAGAGCTTTCAGAAGCTCAAGGCTGCTTTGATCACAACTCCAGTTTTAGTATTGCATTAGCTTCAGGTTCTTATACCGTATATTGCGATGCCTCGAGGATAGGCATTGGTTGTGTATTGATGCAGGAGGGTAGGATGATCGCCTACAACTCGCGCCAGTTGAAGACTCATGAGAAGAATTATCCGGTGCATGATCTCGAGTTAGCAGCCATTGTTCACGCCTTGAAGATTTGGCATCATTATCTTCCAGCAGCAGAGAGACCTTTAGCACTTGATGTTCAGTCCTTAGCGGGCCAGTTTGTGAGATTGTATTTATCGAGCCCCGCCGGGTAGTGGCTTGTGTAGCCTCCAGGTCTTCTCTTTATGACCATATCAGAGAGCGCTAGTATGATGGCCCACACTTGCTCGTTCTTCAGGATAAGGTCCAGCGAGGTGATGTCAGGGATGTAGTTATTTGTGATGATGGTATGATGACGATGCAGGGTTGGATATGCGTGCCTAATGTAGATGAGCTTCGGGAGTTGATTCTTGAGGAGGCCCACAGCTCGCGGTATTCCATCCATCCGAGTGCTGCGAAGATGTACTAGGATCTGAGAAAACATTATTGGTGGAGGCGGATGAAGAAGGATATTGTTGGATTTGTAGCTCGGTGTCTCAACTGCCAACAGGTCAAGTATGAGCACCAGAGACCCGCTGGATTGCATAAGAGGTTGGTTATTTCCTGAGTGGAAGTAGGAGCGGATCACCATGGACTTTGTAGTTGGGCTCCCACGGACTTCGAGGAAGTTCAATGCTATTTGGGTTATTTTGGATCGCTGACCAAGTCCGCGCACTTCATTCCTGTTGGTACAACTTATACTTCGGAGCGTTTAGCTAAGATTTATATCCGGGAGGTTTTCCGATTGCATGGTGTTCTAGTTTCCATCATTTATGGCAGAGTTACTCAGTTCACATCGCAGTTTTGGAGGGTCGTGCAGAGAGAGTTGGGTACTCAGGTTGAGTTGAGCACAACTTTTCATCCTCAGACGGACCGATAGTCCATGCGCACTATTCAGATACTAGAGGACATGTTGCACGCTTGTGTTATTGATTTTGGGGTTCACGGGACCATTTTCTGCCACTCGCGGAGTTTGCATATAATAATAATTATCAGTCGAGTATTCAGATGGCTCCATATGAGTCTTTGTATGGGAGGATGTGTAGGTGTCCGGTTGGTTGGTTTGAGCCGGGTGAGGCTAGGCTCTTGGGTACGAATTTGGTACAAGATGCGTTGGATAAGGTGAAGTTGATTCAGGAGCGGCTTCGCACGTTGCAGTCTAGGCAGAAGAGCTATGCGGACCGGAAGGTCCGGGATGTATCTTTCATGGTCGGGGAGAAGGTTATGCTGAAGGTGTCACCCATGAAGGGTGTTATGCAGTTTGGGAAGAGGGGCAAGTTGAGTCCCCGGTTCATTGGGCCGTTTGAGGTGCTTCAGAGAGTAGGGGAGGTGGCTTATAGATTTGCTTTTCCACCCAACTTATAGGGTGTTCATCCATTGTTTCACGTCTTCATGCTTCGGAAGTATGTTGGTGACCCGTCTCATGTTTTGGACTTCAGTTCGGTTCAGCTAGAGGGTGATATGTCTTATTAGGTGGAGCCACTAGCTATTGTGGGTCGGCAGGTCGTAAGATTGAGGTCAAAGGATATAACTTCAATTAAGGTGCAGCGGAGAGGGCAGCCGGTGGAGGAGGCCACCTGGGAGACCGAGAGGGAGATGCGGAGCAGATATCCTCGCCTATTTGAGACTCCAGGTATGTTTCTAGACCCGTTCGAGGACGAACATTTGTCTAAGAGGGGTAGGATGTAACGACCCGGCCGGTCGTTCCGAGAGTTTAGCCTAGTTTTCCTCATTTCTGCTTCATTCTTGTATGGTTCAGCTCTTTTATGTTGCGTTGGGTTGATTGGTTCGGGTTCGGAGTGATATTGGAGAGAAATGAGACACTTAGCCTCTTAAGTTGGTGATTTAGTTGGAAAAGTCAACCGAAAGTTGACTTATGGGTAAATGATATCAGAACTTGGATTTTATGGTTCAGATATCTTCATTAGGTGATTTGGGACATAGGAGTGTATTCGGAATGTCATTCGGAGGTTCGTGGTAGAATTAGGCTTGAATTGGCAAAATTAGATTTTTGGCGATTTTCGGTCGGCAGTGGAAAATTAGCTATCGAGGTCAGAATGAAATTACGGAAGTTGGGATAGGTTCGTAGTGTCATTTAGGATGTGTGTGCAAAATTACAGATCATTCGGACGTGGTTTGATCGGTTTCGGCATCGTTGGCGAATTTCAGAAGTTTAGAAATCCTTAGGCTTGAATTTTGAGTAAATTTGGTGTTTTGATGTTATTTTGAGTGTTCCGAGTGTTCGACTAAATTCAAGTGATGTTATAATAGGTGTTAGTATATTTGTCTCGACATGATTTCAGATGGTCATCGGAAGGTTGGAACTTGGAAAATACAGCAAAATTGTTGCTGGTGTTGTCATAATCGCACCTGCGGAGTGGGGATCACAGGTGCGAGGTTGCAGAAGCGCAAGGGCAGCCGCAGGTGCAGCCATTGGTGAGAAGGGCAGGATTTGCAGGTGCGTGCAAGGGACAACACCTGCGAGATTGCATATGCGGGATTTTTGACCGCAGAAGCGATTTTCGAGGTTTAAGTGAAAACCACACCTGCGATGTATTTTTCGCAGGTGCGGCGCCGCAGGTGCGTCTTTGAGGTCGCAGGTTGCGAGAGTTCTGGGAAGAACCTATATAAGGTTGCCTTCGCGAATTTTCACTCATTTCTTCACCATTTTTGGACAGGTTTGGAGCTTTGAGCAGTGATTTCAAGAGGGAATCGAAGGTTATCACTTGGGTAAGTTACTTGGGCTTCATTTCTTTTGTTTATGATGATTTTTCTATTGTTTAATCATGAAAATGGTGGAAATTAAGGGAGAAATTTTGGGGGATTAGCGATTGAAATTAGAGGGCTTGATGTGAGGATTTAAGGGGTCATTTGTCATCGGATTTTGATGTATTTGGTATGTATGGACTCCTGAGAGTATGAGGATTCTAGTTTTGCAATTTTTATCGGATTCCGAGACGTGGTCCAGGGGGTCGGGTTTGGCCGATTTTGGGACTTTTGATGTAAATTGATTATTTTCGCGTGGCTTTTGTTCCTTTAGCCTATATTGATGATATGAATCTGATTTTGAATAGATTTGGGATGATTTGAGTCCGAGTCGAGCGGCAAGGGCATCGCGGAGTAGATTTTTATCCGGTTTAAGGTAAGTAATGATTGTAAACCTTGTCCTGAGGGTACGAAACCTCGGATTTCGTATCGTTTCACTATTTTGAAATGGCGCACATGTTGGGTGACGAGCATATGGAGTGCACTGTTGAGGATTGTGACTTGGTCCGTCACGTGGCAACTATTAAGTTGCGTATTTGGGTCTCGTGCCAAGTTGAGTGCGAGTGCCGAGTGATGAGTGATTGGGAGGCATGGGTGGCTGTGAGGTTGCCCGAGGGGCTGATTGTGAGGTTTGCCTGAGGAACTGATGTTGAGTGATGTTATGCCCGAGGGGCAGTTTATGATACATGTTTTTGCCCGAGAGGCTATATATGATTTTTATCACTTTCACTATGAACTTCCAGAATTTCTGTTGAAACTGTTGAAAAAATACTTTCAAATGACTTTACTGAAATCGGCTTTTAAGCATGATGGTTTGACATATGTACTGTTGAAAAGAAGCTGTATTTACTGTGAATTTATAGCATGTACTTATGTGTTTCTTATTGCTCGGACCTTATTTACTTTTATTACTTTCTGAGTTGGCGTACTCATTTTACTCCCTGCACCTTGTGTGCAAATTTCGGAGCTAGGACTGAGTGAGAGCTGATCTATTCTCTTTGGAGCATTTTCGAAGATTGCGAGGTAGCTGCATGACGTCCGTAGCCTTGCCTTTTTCCTTCCTATTTCGTCATTATTTATATTCTCAGACTTGTTTGTGTTAAGGAAATAGTACCAAATTTTGTATTTCCTTTTAGTTGCTCATGATTGACAACTCCGGGTTTTGGGACAGAGTTGAATGTTTTACCTAACTTTATTTGTTTTGTAATGCTAAAATGAAAGATTTAGGAAATACCGGATAGTATTGAATTAAATGAAAGATTCCTTATGTTATGCGTAGTAAATTGACTAGCCAGTATCACGATAGGCGCCATCACGGCCAGTGTAGTTTTGGGGTCGTGACATCAATATGGCCAATGCCACTAAGATTTGTGGCAACCCTTGGCGGGGCCGCCACCATGAAACCGACTCATTTCGCCGGAAAATTGCTGCACTAGCCTCCCAAATATGGCTAGTGAAATCTCGAAAAACTTTGAAGGGGTAGAAGAAGAAAGGGAATAGTGTTGAAAGGTGATGCCTTAAAGGGATTCAATGGCCAATATATTTATAGTAACGTTCCTAGGGAAGTAATTGGTAGTAAAGAGCTGTTTAAAGGACCAATTCAATTGGTCTGATTGATCAAAGACTAAAAATTATTAACAACTCTTAACATTACAGCTGGATCTATCAATTATCATCTTATTGATTAAAGTCCATTTCTGGATCACTTTGAATATTTCCATAGTTTCTTTTTAGCAAGTAGTAGTTACCTGCTACACAGAAAATGGAGGAAAGCAAAGTGATTGTTATTTTGTAACTAGTCAAACTACCCACGATTCGCGCGGTTATATAAAATATCAATAAATTTAAAATAATATTTTTATATTTTCAGTCACAACAATATTTATCTTGCATATGAATATAAAAATAACTTTATACATTGCTGAAATCTCAAATATACATTAACCATACATGCATGATGATGGGTGTGTGCATGATTCTTTTAATTAAACCATAGTATACTAAATGCATGTGTATATAAGTACTTAAGCTTTTTTGCTCATTAGATACTTTTAAATTCTAGTTTTATCTATTTTTGAACAAAGGAAGTATGAAAATAAAAGAAAAGAAAAGAAAATAGAATTTAAAAGTACGGAACTACAAATAGAAAGAAAACAAAACAAAACAAATCTATTATTGAAAAGGTCACATTACTTTCCTCTACTTAAATTGTAACTATGCTTCCTCTTCCTAGCTATCTTTCTGTGCCAACTCATTCGGTTTCTTCATCATTCAAATTTCCTCTTCACTATGATGCTCTTAATTGTGGCTTGTTAAAGTTACTAATCTTAACTATGTTGCTGCTTTGTTGGCTTGTAACCTATTATATAATCTATATATGTGGGTGTTCCCCTCCTGCAAGCACGAATAGAAAATACACTGGTGCTATATTACATTGAAAAGCTTTAATTCTAGAATTATTAAGTTATTATCAGGATAAATTTGCTTACTTAGAGATCAAGGAGAAATTCCAGACAAATCGGCTCGTGTTAGTTTCTTGGAATGCTTCTTTCCCCCTCAAACACTTAAAATTATATTTGTTAATTAACTCAACAAAAAAATAGGAGAAAGATATTCACGTAGTTCAAATAATTATACCTCGACAATTGTACGTCTCGCTATCCAAACTCAATGGAGTAATCATATTTATACTCATTGTCAAACAACACGTCCATGAAATCTTTGTGCTCTCTATGCTTGTCTTCTCTCCTTTCTCGGGTGAAATATTGTTGTTGGGTTTGGAGTAATTCCATGAATGTAACATGTGATGTCTCAACAACCACAAGCTGTTATATAACCAACTCTTCATCTTCATAATTTCGGACAAATATTTATTGTGTGTTTATTACAATTATAAAAGCTTCTGCCCACATTCTTCCGTTTTTCTCCTCCACATTCATAGCATATTGAAAAGGTGCTCTAGATATGATGAGGTGTCCACTATCTTCGGTTACTAACTTTTCACAAAAAAAAAAAAAAAAAAAAAAAAAACGTTATATTTGTTTTTCAAATTAGAATGCAGGGTGCTTGAGATTTAAGACCAAGAGAGAAGAGTGAAATGAATGTCCACACTCCACTCATTATAAATTTAATATACTGCCTTTTCACCAGTCATTGTTATATACAATAATTAAATCCAACAATTAGATTTTCTTATTTTATTATTATAGAAAAGACAAAAAAAAAAGGAGAAAAAGGATAAATAGGTTTCTTGGCCAAAGAGAGGTGCCAAGTCACCTTTTCTATTCCCTCCTTTATATATACTAGTTTCTGGGCACGCATTTTGCGCGTGTATCCCATATTATTTTTATAAAACTCTGATAAAATATAAAATAAATTAAACTTACATACTTTAACTGACCAATCTCAAATTCAAAATGATTGAATAAACTTCTCTATACGAAAGATGGACAATTATATTAATTATATTAATTATTATTATTATTATTATTATTTGTAATCACATTATCTTTAGTTTATGAGGTAAAATATGTCATTTGATTTTCAAGATATTCTTTGTTTCTTTTGTGGCTGTAGTTGGGGGTAAAAAGTTGGCATAAGGTTATGTTATTATCTCTCCAAAAACTAAAAAGTAATATAGGAAAAACAAGAGCCTCGATATAATGATGCATAGAGGATATCAAATTATAATCTTTTATACGTAAATGCTTTAGCAATTTAGCTGGCATAAAAAGATAAAATTAAAACCTGACAGAATTGATGATCTACAATGTCTTGTACTCCTAGTACGTACCAAGGAAACTGTTCTCTAGGTTAAAAGGCAAGCAATGGTAATGATCACAATCCGTAACATTAATTAATTAAATCATAGAGAAGCTAGTTGAATAAAATATTATTGAAACATGAGTTTTTAGAAGAGCCAAATGTATAACTCGAACAAATAATAGTCAAATTGGGTCACCCGAAAGTTCAAAGGTTGGGGGAATTTACCAAGCATTATTAATTACTCCTATAAAAAATATTTTTATACGTACTTGTACATAAATTTGCACTGAAAGGTAATGTGTGGCTGTTTTATTATTAGCAGTAGGTGTTCGTGTTTCATTCTTGAACTTTAATAATCTATTTATTCTTAGTAGTGAGTATTTCATTCTTGAGCTTTAATATGCCTTCAAAGACCTTATTTGTTAATATAGATGGCCTCACTAAAAAGTAAAAAATGGCACATGAAACTGAATAGGTACACGGTTATGGTCATCTGAACGGCCTACGTTTCAAATACTTCCTATTTTATTTTATTTTTTATTATCTTTATTAAACTTCTGCTTCTTTGTTAGTTTTAATGAATGTATACTTACATTTTGTATCATTTTTTTTATAAATAATATACATACTTGAAGGGAAAACACGTCTTTCAACATGTAAAGTTATTTTAATCTTTTGACTTTTCACTTTGGGACTTCATAGCATGAACCTCTTATGAATAAGTACATAAATAAAATTAAAATTGTATCTGAATTATGAAATAAAATTAATGAAAAACGTGCAAATTTTTGTAACATGATAATATTGGTCTTACTTACCTAACTCAAGAAAGGAAAAAAATCACAACGAAATCATATGCCATGATAAAATTTAGAAGTACATACAATTTTTATTTATTTATTTGGTTTTTTCCATCTGGCGTTTAACTAATTTGTAGAAAAGGTAAAAGAAAAATAAAATAATAATTGATAACTGGAAAAAAGAACAAAACAGTAGGAAAGGAGCGATATGTTACCTATAGACTTCTTTGTTCCATTCCATGTCATATGTGTCAAGATCTGCATATAATGAACCATTACACCCTAAAAGGAACATATTTGATCAATGAAAATAATTGCATACTGAAGATCCAAATGAAATTCATTATTATCTCCTAAACGTGGACCATAAAAAATTTATCTTGAGGACACACTCCCACAAAAAGAAGCACAGAAAAGTGATTTGAGACTTTGGTGTCTACATTATAAAGTGTAGTATGAGTAAAGGCTATATTATAAACGTTATTGTAGCCGTAGAAACTCAAAGAACTAAGGAAAAAGAGTTAGAATATGAAAGGTGATATTCAATACAGTTGTCTTTAATTTATTAATCAAATTTATATCGAGATTTGTGTATGTGGTACAAATTAGGGTAGTGTGATAGTTTCATTATATATTAGCACTCATGCAATAATAAATGCTCCCCGCTTCACTTCTCAATATTCGGCCAATAAAAAAGAAGAAGAAAAGAAAAAGAGAAACGACTGATATGAAGTAGTAGAAGATGAAATCTCTTCTCATTAAGTAGTGTCCAATTAGGTATAAGTATGATTGCTGTTTTTACTACCTTGAAAGATTTTTTTATTTAACTCTTCGTTTATTTTGATTAGAATATATAAGTATACGTCTTTGTACACCAAAGTTGATGGGAAAGTATTTGACTATAAGGCAAAACCGTTACTTCATTTTTTATGGGTAAATTTGTAAATTAATTTTTAACTTAAAGTGTTCCCACTTTTAGTATAGTATAGTATAGTATAGTATAGTATATATATATATATATATATATATATATATATATATATATAAAACTATATACGTTGACGTTAAATTTAAATTATGTTAGAACATATATATGCTTGAAATTCAAAAGTTAGAGAGATGTTATGTTTGAACTCTCATTCTGTAACGACCCGGTCGGTCGTTTTGAGAGTTAGCGCCCTGATCCCCTAATAACTGCTTCTCCCATGTCTATTTATGTTATTGAAACTTGTCGGAGTATTGAGTGGTAAAATTTGGAGTGATTTTGGATACATAGTCCTTAAATGTGGATTTTAGCCTTTGAAATCAGGCCGTAGCTAGAGCTGTGTGAAGACGGATCGGAATGGAATTTCGTCGACTCCGTTAGCTCCGTTGGGTGATTCCGGGGTTAGGAGCATGTTCGAAATGTGTTTTCGAGGTCGGTTATAGATTTAGGCTTAAATTGGCGAAAGTTAGAATTTCGGCGATTTCGGCCGATAGGTGAAATTCTGATATCGGACTCGGAATGGAATTCCGAAAGCGACAGCAGGTCCGTAATGTCATTTATGACCTGTGTGTTTGAGGTCATTTAGATGAGTTTAGACGTGTTTCGGCATCGAATGTGAATTCTAGAAATTTTATAAGTTCTTAGGCTTCAATCTATGCATATTTGATGATTTTGATTTTATGAGATGTGTTTTTAAGGCTCGACCAAGTTTGAATGAGGTATTAGGGTTGGTTGGTAAATTTTGGTTGAGGTCCCGGGGGTCTCGGGTGTGTTTCGGGTGCCCAAACGGGCATATTATGGCTTAAGTCTTCTGCTGGTTTTGCTGGTTTTACAGCAGCATGTGGTTGTTCTCTACGATCGTGTGAATAATTCCCCGATCGCATAGGGTAAGTTGAGGCTGTCAGCAAATGTTCTTCGCGATCGCACAAGTCCAATCGCAATCGCAGTTGTGGGAAACTTGGCCTTCACGATCACATGACCTGGATTGCGATCGCGCAGTGTATCCTTGGTCTGAGGGAGCTTCAATAATTGCTCTGTGCGGCCGCGTGGTCCCAACCGCGATCGCGTAGCTCTGGGTCGTGAAGGTCCGCGATCGCAGGCACATAGCTGCGTTCGCCTAAGAGGAATTCTGGGTGCATGTGAGATTACTCTCCGCGATCGCGACTCATTGTACGCGATCGCATAGAAGAAATACCTGGGCAGTCTTTTAAAGACCCAAGTCCGAGGGTTTATGTTATTTTCACCATTTTTGAATTTGCGAGCTCGAGAGAGGCGATTTTTGGAGGCTTTTGCACCTGGGTAACTTGGGTAAGTGATTTCTATACATTATAGATTAATTTCCATGATTCCAATTTTAAATTCAACCTTTAATTTCGAAAATTTTGGGTAGAAAATGGGAAAAATGGGATGAACTTCATAGACCGAATTATTGAGTTTTGATTGGGTGTTTGACCTTTGATTTGAGAGATTCTTATATGGTTAGACTTGTGAGTGAATGAGAGTCCGGAAAATATGATTTTCACTAGATTCCGAGACATGTGCTGGGGGGACTTTTTGGGCGAATTTCCTAATTTTGCGTATTAGCTTCGAACTTATTTGCTATTTTGTTTCCTTGAAATGATATTTACATTATGCAATCGAATTTACTAGATTTGGGTCACCCGGAGTTGGATACTCATGGCAAGAGCATGATATTGAGTTGATTAGTGTAGTCAAGGTAAGTGGCTTGCCTAACTCTGTGTTGGAGACTTCCCCTTAGGCATTTTTTTACTGATTTTGTTATGTGGACGCCGTGTACGTGAGGTGACGAGGGCGTACACAAGTCATTGTTGCTAAAAATCCACTTCTCCCTTCCATGCAATCACTCATTTTCATTCCTATATTACTGTTTACTATCTTAACTGAGTAGTTAGCCTAAGAATAAGCATACCTACCTGTCCTTACTTGATTTTCTCTTATTTGATACTAGTTGCACCATGCTTAGGTAGTTTTACTTTATTCTTGCCTGTTATTTTCCTTGAACTGTTTAATTAAGCCGTATCCGACATACTTTTGCATTGCATTTTTAAATTGGGACTACGGATCGAGATCCGGGAGCTTTCCGCATGTACTGCATTGCATATTTAAATTGAGACTACGAACCGAGATCCGGGAGCTTTCCCCCTGTACTGCATTGCATATTTAAATTGGGACTACGGACAGAGATCCGAGAGCTTTCCCTGTGTACTGCATAGAATATTTAAATTGGGACTACGAACTGAGATCCGGGAGCTTTCCCCTTGTACGGCATTGCATATTTTACTTTTGAGATATGCTGTGCTGAGCCGAGGGCTTTCTTTCTGTTATTAATTCTTCCAGTTTCCATTAATCCTATTTATCATTGCTTATCTATATTTCACTGTTTAAATTTATAACTGAATTGTTTTAAAACTCAGTAGAGCCTCAACCTGACCTCGTCACTACTTGACTGGGGTTAGGCTTGGCACTTACTGAGTATCGAATGTGGAGTACTCACGCCCTTTCCTACGCATGTTTCCCCATGTGCAGATCTAGGTACCAGTGCACCGTACAGTGGCTAGGCGTATCTTAGCAGCTGCTTAGGGGACCGTGAGGTAATTCTTCCACGTCCGTAGGATCTCACGAGTCCCCTTCCTACTCCAGTATAGATATAGGAGATATATAGATACATTTTCCTTATTCCTTTGTATAGAGCTACAGTAGTTTAGAGTTTGTAACTTTGTGATGTTTAGGGTTTTGGGAAAGTAAAAGCTGTAAATGCCGAGCGGCTAAATTTTATAGTATTGCTTCTTCTTTACTGTTTCTATTATTTTTAATCTTATTTTCCGCAAATTTTAGGCTTACCTAGTCGCAGAGACTAGGTGCCGTCAAAAGACCGTTCGGAGGGTAATTTGGGTTGTGACAAGTTGGTATCAGAGCATCTAGGTTCATAGGAGTCACAAGTCACAAGTCACAAGCCGATTTATTAGAGTCTCGCGGATCGGCGCGGAGACGTCCGTATAGAGGCTATGTAACTGTAAAGAACAATCAGATTCTTTGGAATTCCTTATCGTGCTAGTTACTGTCATCAAATTCTTAAATTCTATTCTATTCTTGCTTACAGATGGTTCGTACCCGTACCGGACGTACTGATGACCAGGCACCCGAGCCCCCAGGCAGAGTCGTCAGAGGCAGGCGCCGGGGTAGAGGATGAGCACATGGTGCAGTCCGAGCACCGTCGAGAGCAGAGGCAGAGGATCCCCTAACAACCACAGTTGGAGGGAACATGAGGTCCCTACTATTACTCCAGCCCTCCAGGAGACATTGGCTCAGTTTTTGAGTGCCTTCAGTACTCTGTCTCAGGCGGGACTACTCCCGATAGCTCCAGCTACATCCCAGGCCGGGGGAGGGACACAGACGCCCGCAACCCATACTCCTGAGCAGAGGGTTCATATTGGGCAGGTTCCAGATTATATTCCTATGCCCCCAGCAGCTCCAGTTCAACATGAGACTAGGATAGCTGTTCCTGAGGCAGAGCAGCTCCGACTTGAGAGGTACAAGAAGTACCACTCACCTGAGTTCAGCGAACTAGATTCAGATGATGCCCTGGGTTTTCTTGAGGGGTGTCATCGCATTCTCCGAACTATGGGTATTGTGGAGACGAGTGGGGTTTCTTTCACTGCTTTCTAGCTGAGGGGAGCAGCTTATCAGTGGTGGTGTGCTTTTGAGCTTAGTAGTCCGGATGAGGCAGCTTCACTTACTTGGGCTCAGTTCTCCGAGATGTTCTTACTTGAGTTTGTACCTCAGAGCCTCAAGGATGTTTGGCGTGCGGAGTTTGAGCAGCTACGCCAGGGTACCATGACTGTGTCAGAGTATGCAGTCCGTTACAGTGATTTGGCTCGCCATGCACCAGCTTTGGTTGTCACTGTTAGAGAGAGGATTCGACGCTTTATTGAGGGACTCCACCCCAGTATTCGGACTAGCATGGCCCTTGAACTGGAGACCGATATTACTTACCAGCAGGCCGTGAGTATTGCCCAAAGGATTGAGACTATGTTAGCCCGGGACAGGGAGGAGAGAGAGGCCAAGAGGTCTCGAGAGACTGGTCATTTTTCAGGAGCCCGTGCACCAGCAGCACGCTATGGTAGGGGTTTTGTGAGTCACCCCATTCACTCAGCTCTTCCAGCAGCCAGTGGTATTCCAGCTCCTCCTAGACCTCAGGAGCCTTATTATGCACCACCAGTATCTCATGTGCCTCCTGCTCGAGGTGCTATCACTGGCCAGTCCAGCAGGCTAGTTTAGAGTCAACAACAACTGCCACGTCCTCCGATGGGTTGTTTTGGGTGTGGTGACCCTCGTCATGTGATCAGAGATTGTACAGAGCGAGGAGGGGTGCACCACCTCAGACTTATCAGGTTCCACGTCTTCCACCGGGTCCTTCGGCTATTCTTCCAGCCCCAGCTGCTACCCCACCTTCTCAGACAGCTCGAGGTGGAGGTCGAGGAGGTCGAGGTCACCCTAAAGGGGAGGCCAGGCTCGATATTATGCTCTTCTAGCCCGTTCAGAGGCCGTTGCTTCAGATTCGGTCATCACAGGTATTGTCCCTGTTTGTCATAGAGATGCATCCGTGTTATTTGATCTAGGTTCTACGTACTCATATTTATCTTCTTACTTTGCTTCACATTTGGGGATATCTCGGGATTCTTTGAGTTCCAAAATAACCACAATAATATTTAACAACAAAATAACAAGGCCAAGTAGTCATAGAAACAATAATTAACATAGAACAATTAAGACAAGAATCAATTAAGTTGGGAACGGGAAAAAGGTCATGTTTAACAGGAAATTTGGTGGTGCATAGATACTCATCACCCCACCTATACATCACATACATGCATTTCACATATCAAACAAGTGGGGATTCCTATTCCCTCAAGTCAAAGTTAGACCAAACACTTACTTCAATTTCGCAGGCCACTCACTGCTCAATTATGGCTTCACTGCTCAATTATGGCTTTTCCTTTAAAATCTTGCTCTAACTTGCTCGAATATAATCATAATTAACTTAATATCATTAATTTAAGGCTAAAGGAACTAGCTTTATTGAAAATTAAAATTTTTTCTAAGTTTTCTAAAAAAAAGTGAAAATCCGACCCCGGGCCTGCTTGGTCTAAACTCGGGGTTCGGACCAAATTACGTTTACCCATTCACCCACGAACCCAAATATACAATTAGTTTCGAAATCCGACCTTTATTCGAGGTAAATATTCGATTTTTATAAAATTCCCTAATTCTACCCAAAACGTCATTTTTACCATGAAAATTCTTAGTTTTTGATGTAAAAGTGAGGAAATACAATGAGTAATTGAAATAGTAAAGTTTAGAATTGATTACCTATGACTTGGGGATAATATTTGGTTAATAAATTCATTCCTAGGGCTGTGGGGTTCGAAAATTTGAAGAAGAAGAATACTGCCCATTATATATATATTTTTTTCTGCCAGCTATTCTGTCTCGTTTATCGTGCCAAACGATCGCTAAACTCGATTTTTATGCCTTCAATGGATACATTGTGAAACTCTAGTCAAGTTAGGCTTTTGAATTACTCAATTTGACCTTATAATGAAGGAGATATGTAGGTTTTAATATTTGCAAATAGTGCAGATTTTTAATACGCTATCAGTGGCAATTTCGTTATTAACCTGACAAATCTGGCAACCTTAGTAAAATGACCATAAAATCCTCATACAATGTCCAAATTCGATGATTCTTTTTGCTACGGGTCCGTAATTATGATACGGATCTAAAACTTTATTCAAAACAGAAATCAGAGCTCATATGTTCAATATGATATCATTTATGCTTGAAGAAATGACGTCGAAACATAAGAAAGAACGAGCGCAACACAATCCAAACCTATTTGAAACTCACCCGAGCCCTCGGAGCTCTAAACCAAATATGAACACAAGTCTAAAAGCATCATACGGACTTGGTCGTGCGATCAAATCATGAAAATAACATGTAAAACTATGAATTAAACCTCAAAACTCATTATTTTTCTGAAAAACACTTTAAGTTCACTATTTATCAACTGGACAACCGAATCACGTCAAATAAATTCCGATTCTCACCAAATTTCGCATACAAGGCTTAAATATCATAATAAACCTGTATCAAGCTTCGGAACTAAAATATGGGGCCCGATACCAACGGTTTTAAATATTAATTCATTTCTTTATTTCATTAATAATTCAGCAAAACAATTTCTTTCAAAAATTGATTTCTAAGGCTTGGGACCTCGGAATTCATTTTCGGGCATACACCCGAGTCCCATATTTTTCTGCAGACCTCCCGGGATTGTCAAAACACATATCCGGGTCCGTTTACACAAAATGTTGACCAAGTCAACTATAATCAAATTTAAAATCTAGAAATCACTATTTCTCATATTTTCAAATAAAAGCTTTCCGATTTCACGCTCGGATTGCACATGCAAATCGAGGTATTTAAAATTAGTATTTTTATGGCTATTAAGCATAGAAGGGAGTCTAAATTCATAAAATGACCCCTTAGGTCATCACAATCTCCACCTTTAAAATAAACGTTCGTCCTCGAACGGACATAGAAAATTACCTGAATTGACGAACAAGTGTGGATCTCTACTCTACATGTCCGACTCAGACTCCCAAGTAGCTGCCTCAATAGGCTGGCCTCTCCACTGCACTCGAACTGAAGGATAACTCTTAGATCTCAACTGATGAACCTGCCGGTCTAAAATGGTTACCGACTCCTCCTCATAAGTCAAGTCTTTGTCTAATTGGACAGAGTTGAAATATAACACGTGGGACAGGTCACCATGATATTTTCAGAGCATAGACACGTAAGCTACTTCCCCAACTCTATCCATAATCTCAAATGGCCCGATATACCTAGGGATAAACTTACCTTTCTTCCCAAATCTCATAATACCCTTCATGGGCGATACCCGGAGTAATACTCTCTCTCCAACCATGAATGCCACATCACGAACCTTACGGTCGACATAACTCTTTTGCTTGGACTGAGCTGCACGAAGTTGATCCTGTATAACCTTCACCTTATCTAAGGCCTCCTGAACCAAGTCTGTACCCAACAACCGAGCCTCTCCCAGCTCAAACTATCCAACTGGCGACCTGTACCGTCTACCATATAATGCCTCATAGGGAGCCATCTGAATGCTCGACTGATAGCTATTACTATAAGCAAACTCCGCTAATGGCAAGAACTGATCCCACAAACCTCCAAAATCAACAACACAAGCGCGGAGCATATCCTCCAATATCTGAATGGTACGCTCGGATTGCCCGTCAGTCTGCGAGTGAAATGATGTGCTCAACTCCACTTGGGTACCCAACTCATGTTGAAATTCCCTCCAAAAGTGCGAAGTAAATTGCGCACCCCGGTCAGAAATGATAGACATGGGCACACCATAAAGGCGAACAATCTCCCGAATATATAACTCAGCCAACCGCTTCGAAGTATAAGTACTCGTCATAGGAATGAAATGTGCTGATTTAGTCAGCCTATCCATAATAACCCAAACTGCATCAAACTTCCTCTGAGTCTGTGGAGTCCAACAACGAAGTCCATAGTGATACGCTCCCACTTCTATCGGGAATCTCTATCTGCTGAAGCAAACCAACAGGTTTCTCATGCTCATACTTTACCTGCTAACAATTTAAGCAACGAGCCACATAAGCAATAATGTCCTTTTTCATCCTTCTCCACTAATAATACTACCTCAAATCCTGGTACAGTTTGGCTGCACCTGGGTAAATCAAATACTTAGAACTGTGAGCCTCCTCAAGGATCAACTCACGAAGGCCATCCATATTAGCCACACATGTACGACCTTGCATCCTCAAAACACCGTCATCTCCAACTGTAACTCTCTTGGCACCACCGTGCTGAACTGTTCCCTAAGGACCATCAAATACGGGTCATCATCCTACTAATCTCTGATACACCCAAATAGAGAAGACCGACCGACTGTACAAGCTAGAACACTGATGGGCGAAATATTTAAGCTTACGAAAGGATTTGCCAACGTCTGAACTTCTGAAGGCAACGGTCTCTCACCAACTAGAATATACGCAAGGCTGCCCATACTCACCGCATTTCTACTCAATGCATCGACCATCACATTGGCCTTCTCTGGGTGATACAATATGGTTACATCATAATATTTTAGTAACTCTAACCATCTCCGCCGCCTCAAATTTAGATCTTTCTGCTTGAATAAGTATTGGAGACTACGATGGTCAGTAAAAACCTCACACGCCACGCCATAAAGATAGTGCCTCCAAAATTTTGATGCATGAACAATGGCTGCCAACTCTAACTCATGAACATGGTAATTCTTATCATGGACCTTCAACTGCCGAGACGCATATGCAATCACCTTGCCATCATGCATTAATACTGTACCTAATCCAATACGAGATGCACCACAATACACCGTGCACAATCCTGAACCTGTGGGCGTCACCAATACTGGCGCCATAGTCAAATCCATTAGCTTCTAAAAGTTCCACCCATACTCGTCTGACCATTTGAATGGAACACCCTTTCGGCTCAATATGATCTTCATAGTTGTTCATAATCAATTACAGAATCACCCAATAACTTCACGTAACAATAATCCCCTTTCTACCCTTCACAATACTGATAATGAGATGTGATTCATGAAGACCTCATAATTATATAGCCGAATTAACGTGTTTCATTTAACGCCACACGGGCGTGCACATACCTCGTAGGTCAAAGCTCAATAATTATAACACGAATTTGGCAAATTATGCACAGTTAATTAATTAATTAATTAATTTACTTATTATTAGTATTACTTTTATTATTATTTATTCATTTAATATTATAATTATCATCATTATTTTACACATAAATTGTTGAATAAGGCTAACAAGCATGACTCCCTACCAGTACTATAGTAAAAGTTTAATTCACAAGAGAGAATTCAAACACAAGAATTTCCATCACAAGGACCTCGTCCTTACATAACTTCCATCGCGGCTCGTAGCCCAATTTAACAACTTAAATCATATTAAAATGCGAGGATCTCGTCCTCAATTCTGAATCACAAGCAATATGCATATCGTGCCAATCGAAACATTCCATTTCCTTCCTCTAAATATTTTTCGTTAAACAAAATTCTAACACGAAATGATAGACATAATTATTTGCATAGAATTGCTCAATACAAGTATACACATAAGTAGATTTTAGAGTTACGAGGCTTACCCGAGAGTGGAGCATATTGGAAGAATTTTATTAGATACGGATAACCGTATTAAGTTCAGGAAATCATCACTTTATAATAATTGGAGATTGTTCTTGTAATGAAACCATTCAATGTAACGACCTCAACCATACCATAGAAAATATATCAACAGGCTGGGTCTCCACCTCTAGGAATCTGACCTCCACTTTCGACATTCCGACTCCTTTTTCCCTAGCTGGTCATGTGAGTTGAGTTATAACTGCAATGGGGCACGTAGCCTGAGTGGACTGATGAAAAATGACTCTCCAAAATCTAAGATAATTTCTATCACTCGCCGAAATGAAGTATCAACCTGCCCTGAGTCGTACAAATTTTTTACAATCATATTTGAGTCATTTGATGAGTCTGTGAACTTGCTCTTTAGCTATATGAACCGAAGTAGAAGTATGACGGGCTGACTTATTGAACCTGATGGCATATTCTAACACCGTCATATGACCTGACGCAACCGTTTAAACCTTATGCGCCACGTATTATGGAGAGTCCGAGAAACAAATCTTTCAAAAGCATTTATGAGAACCGAGTCAAGTAGTTAATGTTGCACTGGATAGTCGTCCTCTTTGTAGGCTTGCCTCAACCACCGGCGACCAATTTATCCTTTACCATGTTGAATCAACATCACTGAGCTACCTCACTTATTCATATACTCTTCGTTCTTCTTTTGGGGTAACTCTCATCTCTATTGACACACAATGATCACAAAAGTAGAGCTCTATACCGATAAATCTTGCATGAACCATGTAGTCTAGAAGCTTGTTAATCATTGTACTCCCTTTAGAGCACCCCAAAATCCGCAATCGTGACTTCCGCACTGAGTAGACCTTCTTTAGATTTAAAGTTGTTTGGATAACTCCTTTGGTACTGAGGTATAAGGTTAATAAGGAGACAGATATACCGCAAGTCCCAACTTCATCTCTTACAAAATCTCAGGCCCTATACATTCCAAGCAAAAACCGATATGACACATGACCCCACAATCTATTCCTTGACAATGGACTTCCCTACTTGGCACGAAGCCATAGGTCACAATGTCTGATAATTCACAATGTTAAACTTCACAGCTCATATAAATCAACCCCGTTGCTTTCAACTATTCCCTTATTTTGCAATACTGGAGTATCTATAAATCCTTCTGGAATTTGTATGAATCCAACATGTACTGACTGAGCTAGAACCTCCGTGTCTAGATCCATTTGAGACTGTACAATAGGTGCTGATGTTCGAGCTTTAGACTGAGCTCCGCTTCTGTCTCTTCCCCTAATCGTAGTTGTCATTGGAGTTTCACCTCTTGTCTGGTTGTAGATGTTTTGCGTGTTGTCAAGATTTGTGAGAGGGCAAGAATAGACAAGTTCAATCATCAATGGTAGAATAAATTTGCACGATAGAGTGGAATAGAAGAGAAATTGTTCCTAACTTCATAGCCTCTGAGAGATAAGTACAGACGTCACCGTACCGATCCTTCAGACTCTACTAAGCTTGTTCATGAATTGTGAGACCTAAACAACCTAGTGCTTTGATACCAACTTGCCACGACCCAAATTCTCAACCTTAGGGATCGTAATGGCGCCTAACACCACACTTGCTAGGCAAGACAATGTTAGAATTCGATTAACTACTTTGCATTATTTATCCATTTAGACATAAAAAAAGAATCTAAAGTAACTGAGTCTATTGACTTTTAATGAATGATTCCCAATATAATAAAGAGAGATAAATAATTAATTAATTAAACCGAGCCACGAAACTAATCATATAAATGAATCTAGAACTACCCCAACATCTGGTGTCACAATTCACGAACTAATAAAGAATACTACAGATACTTGGGCGAAAGAAATAATCTAACTAATCTGAATATAATAAAATAACGTTTATGAAAATAGGAGAAAGACTCTCGGGATTTGCGAACGCTGGAAGATATACCTCGTGTCTCTGAATAAATGAATAGCCACTCTAAATATCTCTACTGCTGGTCGACAGCTAGATCTGCACAAAAGAGTGCAGAGTGCAGTATCAGTACAACCGACCCCATGTACTGAGTAAGTGCCGAGCCTAACCTCGACGAAGTAGTGATGAGGCTACGGTGGGGCATTAACAACATATAACCTGTGACCATAATATATACAATAACAAAATAAAATAATTCTACATGAACAAGAAAAATATAACTGTGACAATAAATATCAAGCAAGAAGGAATTCTAAACAATTGATTAAGTACTGCAACATAAATAAAATAACTCAGCTACCTTTCTCAGGCCTCGGTTATAACCAACTCTCAAATAATTTCCAAGTTTCCAAACTTTAACTTTAAATAAAAATAATGCCGAAAATATGAATAATAGTAAAATAAACATTTAAGCCTTTCAAATCTTTATTTTCTTTGAAATTCAGTAAAAATATAAATGTCCTCCCTTATTGCTCCTTGTTGCGGCGTGCAACCCGCTCCCACCTGTCCACCCTTATTGCTCCTCCCTAAATATATCACCCTTATTAATCCTGTTGCAGCGTGCAACCCAATCCCACCTATCCACCCTTATCACTCCTTGTTGCGGCGTGCAACCCGCTCCCACCAGACATCCCATATCAATTTATTCATAAATTTCACAATTTAGGCCAAGCCTTTCACAATATTTTTATCTCAACAATTATAAATAAGAAACTGTATTTTTCTCATCACTTCATAAATATCCTCGTAAAAATAATGCCAAACCGCTCAACCGTTTTGTACCACAAGGTAACCAGCTAAAACAACCAATACTCTTTCCAAAATAACCACAACAATATTTAACAACAACATAACAAGGCGAAGTAGTCATAGAAATAATAATGAACATAGAAAAATTAAGACAAGAATCGATTAAGTTGGAAACGGGAAAGGGGTTATGTTTAATAGGCAATTTGGTGGTGCATAGAAGTGGGGATTCCTATTCCCTCAAGTCAAAGTTAGACCAAACACTTACTTCAATTTCGTAGGCCACTCACTGCTCAATTATGGCTTTTCCTTTAGAATCTTGATCTAACTTCCTCGAATCTAATCATAATTAACTCAATATCATTAATTTAAGACTAAAGGAACTAACTTTATTGAAAATTATAATTTTTCCTAAGTTTTCTAAAAAAAAAGTGAAAATCCGACCCCGGGCCCGCTTGGTCTTACTCGGGGTTCGGACCAAATTATGTTTACCCATTTACCCACGAACCCAAATATACAATTAGTTTTGAAATCCGACCTCTATTCGAGGTAAATATTTGATTTTTACAAGATTCCCTAATTCTACCCAAAACCTCAATTTTTACCATGAAAATTCTTAGTTTTTGATTTAAAAGTGATGAAAAACAATGAGTAATTGAAAGAGTAAAGTTTAGAATTGATTACCTATGAACTGGAGATGATATTTACTGAAGAAAGTCATTCCTAGGGCTATGGGGTTCGAAAATTTGAAGAAGAAGAAGTCTGCCCGTTTTATATATATATTTTTCTGTCAGCTATTCTTCCTCGTTTATTATGCCAAACGATCCCGAAACTCGATTTTTATGCCTTCAGTGGATTTCTTGTAAAATTCTAATCAAGCCAGGCTTTTGAATCACTCAATTTGACCTTATAATGAAAGAGATATGTAGGTTTTAATATTTGCAAATAGTGCAGATTTTTAATACGCCGTTAGTGGCAATTTCGTAATTCACCTGAAAAATCTGGCAACCTTAGTAAAATGACCATAAAATCCTCATACGATGTCCAAATTCGATGATTCTTTTTGCTAAGGGTCCGTAATTACGATACAGATCTAATAATTCATTCAAAACAGAAATCGGAGCTCATTTGTTCAATATGATATCTTTTATGCTTGAAGAAACGACGTCGAAACATAAGAAAGAACGAGCGCAACACAACCCAAACCTATTTGAAACTCACCCGAGCCCTTGGGGATCTAAAAAAACCATGAATGCAAGTCTAAAAGCATCATATGGACTTGATCATACGATCAAATCATGAAAATAACATGTAAAACTATGATCTAAACCTCAAAACTCATTATTTTTCTCAAGAACACTTTAAGTTCACTATTTATCAACCGGACATCCGAATCACGTCAAATAAATTCTGATTGTCACCATATTTATCATACAAGGCTTAAATATCATAACAAACCATTATCGAGCTCCGGAACCAAAATATGGACCCCGATACCAACGGTTTCAAACGTTAATTCATTTCTTTATTTCATTAATAATTCAACAAAATAATTTCTTTCAAAAATTGATTTCTAAGGCTTGGGACCTCGGAATTCATTTCCGGGCATACGCCCGAGTCCCATATTTTACTGCGGACCTTCCGCGTCGAAACACAGATCCGGGTCCGTTTACTCAAAATGTTGACCAAAGTCAACTATATTCAAATTTAAATTCTAGAAATCACTATTTCTCATAATTTCACATAAAAGATTTTCGGTTTCACACTCGGACTGCGCATGCAAATCGAGGTATTTAAAATTGGTGTTTTTATGGCTATTAAGCATAGAACGGAGTCTAAATTCATAAAATGACCCCTTGGGTCATCACACCAAGCAATATTGAAATATACTTATATTTTCTTACTTCATAAAAGTCTTCTACGTCATTTGAGAGATAGGTTATCATTACATTCCTTTTTTTTTTGCTAATTCACATTGCTACTTTTATTTCTTTCTTTTCAAGCGGATTGTTGATGAAGTACGGTATTATTTGGTTATCAGTAGCTCGATTTTTTCTAAATATAGGCTTTGACTAAAAATCTAATTGTTTGGTTAAACAATTTGGTTCTGTTACCGGGGATCTGATAATCTTTTTACTTTCCAAATCCTTCTTTCTCACAACCAAATTATGTCAACTGGTAACAACAATAACTAACTGAACCTTCAAGAGGGAGCACCACTACATCACTCTCCAATATAATCCCCTCGCCAGTCCTGAGAAGGATCACCTGAGAGATCCACGTCACACGCTAATGATCAACATGGGGATGAACAAACCGCAGAACAAGACATTCTAAAGCAGTTGATTGCGGAACACATGAATAATGCTCTTCAGGACTTTGTTAGGGGTTTGCCTAACGCGCCGCAAACCCTCCACCAGCCAATATGAGAACTTCAGAAAACTCACGCTCAGGGCTCGATAATTCTGGAATTGGAGGAGTTCCTAATGAATCCCGTGATGGGAGGTCTGATATGCCTAATAACTCAGATTTACAAAGTTTGATACTTACTTTGCAGAAACAGTTGAAAGAACAAACGATCGCATAGAGCAAATATCGGGCGTATATTGATAAGTATTCGCAGCAACCTTGGAATCCAAGTGTGGCTCCTCTTCCAATTCCTAAAAATTTCAAAATGCTTGATATTCCAAAATATGATGGAACAACCAAACCACGAGATCATGTAACTGCATTTACAACTAGCGTAAAGGGAAATGATTTAACCAAGCAGAAAATTGAATTAGTTTTGGTCAAAAATATTGGAGAAACACTCACGAAAGGGGCATTAACATGGTATTCTCTTTTACATGAAAACTCTATTGATTCTTTTGCTGAGCTTGCAGATTCATTAATAAAAGCATATTCGGGAGCTCAGAAGGTTGAAAAAAGGATGGAAGACATCTTTAAGGTAAAACAGGGAGATATAGAGTTACTTAGGGAATTTGTGGATGGATATCAATGTGAAAGGACAATGCTACCACGAGTACATGATAATTGGGTAGCTATGGCGTTCGCAAGAAATTTAAATGAAAAAAGTTCAGAAGCTACGAGAAGACATAAGGAAAGTTTGCGAGAGTTTCCTTCTAAAACATGGAATGATGTGTACAATAGGTACATCACAAAGCTACGGGTAGAAGAAGACACGGTTACACAGTCCAGGTTCGATGAAAGAGCAAATTCGAGACGTTCAGAATCTGAAAAAAGGTCCGGGAAAATAGGTACGAACCTTACATGGGACCTGCGGGACGGGATTCACGGTCTGAATAGGAAAACATACATTCTAACCCCAGATCAAGGCACAAAGATTCGGGTTCATCATCCAGGTTCAGTAAAGGACGAGATGCGCGAGGCAGTGATTCTAACACAGACGCAAGGATTGGAGATTACAGTTTCAATGTTAGCACTTCCGAGTTGGTAGCTGTTTTAATAAGTATGGGAGATAAGGTACGGTGGCCTTAAGAAATAAGATGAAACCCGAGCAAAAGAAATCCATATTTCTGGTGTGAGTTTCACAACGATCATGGCCATAAAACAACAAATTGTAGATTATTACAAGGTGAAGTTAAGCATTTGTTAAAGCAGGGTTATTTAACTAACTTGTTCAGTGAGAAAGGTAGGTAATCCTATATGAAGAATAGACAGGAGCCACCAAAACCTCCGTCTTCAAAGAGAACAGTCAATGTGATAAGCGGGGGAGAAAGAGGTCAATGGTGTGACATATACGACTGCAAAAAAGACATTGAAAGTCACGGTTACTCATGGAAAGCGAGTTCGACATGTTTTAGATGAAGATAGTATAACATTTGATGATGCAGATGCGAATGAATTGTTAATTCCTCACACTGATGCGCTAATAATATCCTTACTTGTATATGATACGAATGTAAAACGAGTTTTGATTGATCCAGGTAGCTCCGTAAATATCATTCTTCTAAGGGTGGTGAATGAAATTCAAGATGGAGACAAGGTGGTACCAAAAGCATGATCTTTGTATGGATTTGATAATTCAAGCGTTATCACAAAAAGGGAAATAGTTCTTACCACATTTGCAGAGAGAGTTATCAAGGATACGAAATTCCAGGTGATAGATACTAATATGGCTTATAATATGAATCTTTGAAGGCCGTGGATTCATGAGATGGATGATGTACCGTCTACACTACATCAAGTTATTAAATTACCCTCAAAATGGGGATTCGATAAATCCGTGGAGATCAGCAGGCTTCTAAAGGTATCAATTCACTGGTGGATTCAAGCATATCAAATGATGTTACAAATGAGAAATAGCAACTACAGAATTCAGTTGAGGATATAATAATACAAACCTCAGCTAAAAGCATTTCAGGACAGACGGATGTAGATTCAAGACCGAACGTTAAAACAAGAAGAGAATGAAAATATCAAAACAACGACTGAAGAACTCAAGGCTATCATGCTATTCAAGCACTTGCCAGACAGAAAAGTTTACATCAGAGCGAAACTGAGCCCAGAAATAAAAGGTAATTTAGTTAAATTTTTAGAAGCTAACACAGATTGCTTTGCTTGGTCACACTCAGATATGACAGGTATACCACCGGAGGTGATGACCCATAACCTGAATGAAGATCCATCGTATCCACCAGTCAAGCAAGAGAAAAGAAAGCAATGGTCCTTCAAAAATCAAGTGATTGAGGATGAGGTACAAACACTTTTAAAAATTAGATCAATACGAGAGGTAAAGTACCCAAACTGGTTAGCTACTACTGTGGCAGTTCCAAAAAAGAATGGAAAATGGTGGATTTACATAGATTATACTGATCTAAATAAAGTTTGTCCAAAAGATTCGTTTCCTTTACCGCATATAGATCAATTAATTGATTCTACCGCAGGTCATGAGCTGTTAAAGTTTTTTAGATGCATATTCAGGTTAAATCAAATAAATATGGATCACCTAGATGAAGAAAAAACTTCGTTACAGATAGAGGGACTCATTGTTACAAAGTCACGCCATTTGGTTTAAAAAATGATGGGGCCGCGTATCAAATATTGGTGACTAAAATGTTTCAAGAACACCTGGGAAAGACTATGGAAGTCTACATTGACGATATGTTCGTCAAGTCAACACAAGCAGAGGATCATTTTTTCAACACCTTTCAAGAACTTTCAAAATTCTCCGCAAATACAATATGAAGCTAGATCCAGAAAAATGTGCTTTTGGCGTGGCTTCAGGTAAGTTTTTAGGATTTCTTGTGTCTAACAGGGGCATTGAAGTAAATCCTGCACAAATCAAAGCCATTGAGGAGATACTTGACATACTCACGAGCAAAAAAGAGGTGCAGAGGTTAACAGGGAGGATAACAACTTTGGGAAGATTTATTTCAAATCTTCAGAGAAAAGTTTTAAATTCTTTTCAGTATTAAAAAAGCAAAAACCAATTTGAGTGGACTGACGAATGCAAACAATCTCTCAAAAATTTAAAACCATATTTGTCAAATCCACCCATACTGGCTAAACCGAAGGACGGAGAAAGGCTAATCATTTATCTCACTGTATCAGAAATGGTGGTAAGTGCGATATTGGTGCGAGAAGATAGAGGTAAACAATCTCCAATTTATTATGTTAGAAAATCTTTGATGGATGCTGAAACACGATATCCTCACTTAGAAAAACTTGCTTTAGCATTAATTATGGCATCTAGAAAGTTTGACCTTATTTTCGATGTCATCCTATCTCTGTAGTAACTGCTTTTCCTCTAAGGAATATATTTCATAAACAAAAACTATGCGGTAGGTTAGCTAAATTAGCAATAGAACTCAGTATACGATATCATATACTAGCTAGAACTGCAATAAAATCATAGGTTTTAGCAGATTTTGTGGCAGATTTCAGCACAAATATAGTTCCTGAAGCAGAAAAAGAACTACAGGTATTTACCGAATCTAATTCGGGGATTTGGATCTTATTTACCGATGGCTCCTCGAATATTAAAGGAGCGGGTTATTCTAATCCTACTTTTGGGTGAAAATCATAAGACAAACAATAAAATACTATTCCATTACTAATAACGAAGCAGAGTACGAGGCTGTGATTACAGGTCTAGAACTAGCACGAGAACTCGGTATAGAAAAAATTATAATTAAAAGTGATTCGCAACTAGTACTTAGCCAGATGCAGAGGACTTACATAGCAAGAGAGGCACGAATGCAACAATATTTGGAAAAGGCACGCGAATTGATCAGACAATTTCAGTCATGGAAAATCATGCAAATACCCAGGGAGGAAAATGCAGAAGCATATACATTAGCTAATCTCGCGTCTATTGATGAGATAAAAAATGTAGAAAATGCTATAGTAATACATTTGTTCATTCGACGTTTGACCAAGATAAAGATGAGGTAAATTTAAACAATTTGACTTGGGATTGGAGAAACGAATTTGTTAACTTTTTTTAGTATGGAGTACAAAATTTTACCTGAAGACAAGAAACAACCTCAGTTATTTCGCCAAAAAGCTGCTCGGTACTGTTTGAGTAGTGGAAATCTATACCGAAAGATGTTTGGAGGACCTTAGCAAGATGTCTCGGACCTTCTCAAATGAAATATGTGATGAAATAAGTACATGAGGGGTGTTGTGGAAATCACGGTGGAGGAATATCATTGGTGAAAACTCTGATAAGAGCAGGATACTATTGGCCAAAAATGGAAGAAGATGTGAAAAGTTTTGTGGTCAAATGTGATAAATGCCAATGATATGGCAATAATATGCATTGCCCAACGGAGCTGTTACATCCGTTTATTTCACCATGGCCTTTCATTAAGTGGGGGATGGATATCAGGGTCCCTTATCTCAAGCTAAAGGAAATGTATGATTTTTACTAGTATTGACAAATTATTTTTCAAAATGGGTAGAAGTATGAGCTTTTAAACAGGCGAGAGAAAAAGAAGTCAATGAACTTTATTTGGCGAAACATTATCTGTCGGTTCGGATTTCCAAAAGAAATCGTGTGTGATAATGGCCCACAATTCAAAAGCACAAAAACCACAGAATTTTTTCAGAGTTGGCAGATTAAACTGATAATGTTCGCACCTTACCACCCTGTGGCAAATGGGAAAGTTGAGTCAACAAACAAAGTTATTATTAATAATTTGAAGATGAAATTAGAATAGTCAAAAGGCAGATGGACCGAAGTGTTACCATGAGTTTTATGGGCTTATCGAACCAAAGCAAAAACGGGCATAGGAGAGACTCCGTTTTCACTTGTCTATGGTGCTGAAGCCTTAATTCCAGTTGAGATAGGTGAACCAAGTACAAGGTATACACAAGAAACTGAGGAATCAAATGAGGAAGAGATGCGAATGAATTTGGATTTACTGAAAGAAAGGAAAGAAGCAACACTAATAAGAATGGCGGCTCAGAAATAAATGATTGAGAGATACTACAACAGGAAAGCTAATCTGAGATACTTCAAGATTGGGGACTTCATCCTCAAAAATATGTTTCAATCAACAAAAGGAGCTAATGCAGGAAAATTGAGTCCAAATTGGAAGGCCCCTATAGGATTCGAGGCATCAATGGAAAGGGAGCATATGCGTTGGAAAGCATGGATGGCAAGATACTACCATCGAATTGGAATGTTGTTCATCTGAAGTAGTATTAATTTTAGATAAAGAAAGTACCCACAGACAGGTATCGCTCAGTTACAAATTTATTTTGTTCTTTTGAATTATACCAATAATTTGAGATGATAGGCAAAAAGCTAGCCCGTGCCAAATGATGATATTAGACCCGAAAGACACACAGAGTACTAAATAAATTCCCGGTCTAGGTTACAACCTATCTGATGGAAAAAAGGGTTATGCAGTCATCATCAAAATATATATCTCCAAGTCCCGTTTGTATTTTACTTTTAAGGAAATGGACCACAAGCAAGGAGTAATCCGGTGTTCGAAATTTCATACCTCAAAGATCCAACACTAGGAGGGACTACACATATAGAAGCTAGAACCTTTGAAGAAAACTTGGAAAGGCATAAGGTTTCAAAAAGGACATGAGTTATGAGTTTTAGGCCAAAAATTAGTCACGTGATAATCGACCTGATTTTGAATTTCAAAATCTGTTACAAAGAAAGCAGTTATGAAAGTGTTGTATGCATAAATGTTGTACAAAGTGTTATATGCATGAATGAAAAATGATGTACGAAAATTTAAAGTTCAAATCATAAAACTTCCTCCAATTATTTTTTTTTCATGTTTACTTCGTCTTTCATATATTTACATAAATATAAAGATGAGACATCATCTTCATCAGTGTCGTTAACATAAAAAGGCCTCTTTTATAAATATCGGTGCTTATTAAGGTCACAGACTGTTTAAGCATTTTTAAGTTCAAAAAAAAAAAACTCAAATATCAAAGAGCAACATAAACGGTAAAAGCAACCGAAACATATATTAAACTTTGGGAAAACAAATGTATTAGTTTATCATTAAAACCTCAAAACAAGATAGGGGTAACCAAAAGAATAACCTTTCCCAAAAACTCTCTACCAAAAAGTTACGAACAAAACAACCAAATAAAAACAGAAAAAACTAAGGAGCATCATCTACGGGGGCGTCATCCACAAGAACATCATCAACGGGAGAATACAGAAACATCAGCTTCACCAGGAACGAGTCCATTTCCATCACCTACAAGATCTTCAAATTCTGGTGAGGAAAAGCTTTGATGTTGCTGGAGTTTTCTCAATTTCTTCTTTAGCTTTGGAAATTTCAGAAGTAAGGTCAAAACCCTCCTGGTTGACCTCAACTAGAGTCTCGAGGCGTGTATTCAAAAAATCCCAACTCACATATAGTGTTAGCTTATCCTCGAGAATCTCATAATCCTTCTCCCACTGGTTAATCTTGGCTCTCAATTCTTCTTTCTCTGCTTCAAAGGCATCATAAGCTGTCTTCAGAGGAGCAAGTTATCTTTCTAAGAACTGAATCTTATCAGTAGAGGCACATAGATCTTTTTTGAGTTTGAGTAAGAGTTTGAGCCATCTCTCCCGCATAAGCCTCTTTTTGATTAAGAAGTTCTTTCAAACTCCTTATTTTTTCAGTTGCCTTAGAAATTTGTTCAGCAAAGGAGGATTCAAGGATATCCTTATCCTTACCAACTTGACTAGAAGAAGCTTTCTCAATGGCTAATTCAGCAGCAATCATTTTCATTTGTTGCTCCAAAGCATTCTTCTCTTCTGCCAAAACTTCTTTCTCCAATTAAAGACCCTCAAATTGTCCTTTCCAATTATCAGCCTCGGTGCAGTAGTCTATAACCTATTGATCCGCATGAACAACTCTTTTATGAGTTCCGTACCGATCAAGTTGATCTGCAAAGAAAGAGGAGTTATGGATAAACAAAAAGAAGTGAAAAAGGAAATATAATTGAACTCCTACCTTCAAAGAATAATGAACAATATCATTCATCAAGGTCAACGATCTATGACTTTCCAACTTCGACTTCTCTGCAGGACCTAGCAAAGGTTTCAAGCACACATCGACTTGACCCGATTTCCTCAATAAGTTCCCACCTTCAGGAACCTCAACAAATTTCTTCATTGCCTTCTTGATACTGAAAGGCTTAACTTCTACATGAGAAGTAGTAGCCACGGGGATGGAAGATGAGGTAGATGCAGCCACAGGGGTAGCATCAAAAGTAACTTCAGATAAGGTCATGCGGGGATTAACGAGAAATGATAATGGAATAGAAGCAAGGGGCAATTCCACAGAAATAGGGCCAAAAACTTCATCACCTTCGAAGCCACGAGCAAACAATTTTTCAACAGAATCTTGGGGGGAATCATTAACTTCTTCATCAGAAATCACCAGAGGGGTACTCACTGGCTCATTTGTGAGAAAGAAGGGAATTGAACTTGGTAAATGTTCGTGAGAAGGAGTATTTTCATCATCAGAAACCACGCGTCTACGGACACGTGGACTTCGCACCAAAGATCCCTATTCAGTGTCTTCTTCACCATTAGAGCCACAGGGTCCATCAATCTTTCTTTTTGAAGAACTCAAAATTCTTTCCTGAGCAATAGTCACGGAAAGCCTTGTGGATGGAACACGTGCGGAACTAAAACCACGAATGGGAAATCCTAGCAAAGAAAAAGGCAAGATAAGAAACTATTGAACCAATAAGGGAGAGGAGAGGAAAGATAGTAAGCGGGAAAAAGTACCGTGTGTCTTCACTTTCCAACCAAATCTCTGTGAAATTAATTTCCACGATCTTTTTTCCATAGGGGCAACAGTTAATAATTTATCTACCCAAGCACGGAAGTTAGGATATTCCTCAAAAACTTCCATGGTTGGTGGAAAAGTAGGCACGTGATCACATTAGTTTTTTTTTTTTAAAAAAAAGAAAAATTAAAGACAAGGGGGAAAAACTTACGTGCAAAATTCCATTTTTATGGAAAAGACATATTTTCTTCACCCACTAGAGCACTAGTGGGAACAACAACAAAATGGGCACACCAACCAGGGTCTTTGTCATCTTCAGGGCTAACCAATACCCTCTTACTTCTAGACACAAGGGAAAAAACTCTTTCACGA
Source organism: Nicotiana knightiana (assembly GCA_005239525.1). NCBI lineage: Eukaryota > Viridiplantae > Streptophyta > Magnoliopsida > Solanales > Solanaceae > Nicotiana > Nicotiana knightiana. The sequence goes on along the minus strand of ML377667.1, from coordinate 20,214 downwards.
AATAATTTAGGAGAGTAAAGATGAAGCAAGTGTTGGAAAGTAAAAGGCATAGAAGCCAGATCTAATAAATAATGAAGGCATGCAACAACCCTCCAAACAATGGGGCCAATTTGTCCAAGGCACATACTGAATGAACGGAAGAATTCAATGATTACTGGGTCGTTAAGTGATTTAAACCCTGAAGTAAAGGGGTAAGTGTAAACAAAATAATAACCAACTTGGTACGAAGTTATTCTCTGGTTGGAACCGGGAACTAAGACTGGGAAATCTTGTTTCCAATTACATTCTCTTCGAACCAAAGAAATAAGACCAGTAATAATTAAGGTGGGATAAAGGTCGGCATGATTAAGGGAAGCTATGGATGAAACTTGATTTCTCATGGATTCACGATCAGTTGAAAAAGAAAATTCCTGAGGAACAATCTCAGCAATTGTTGGTTCATGCACTGGTTCACTCGAGTCTCTATTCCTAGAGGAAGATCTAGCGGTTAAAGGAGACGTAGGTTTAGAAGAGGAAGGTTTAGCAACATTTCCATGAGGAAGGGAACCGCGGTTAGACAACGAGCCTAAACTACGGAGTCTACCACCTCTCCTACTTCTAGTAGGGACAGTAGAAAGAGAATGTGTCGGTTATGATTATCAACCATAATGAGCAATTAATACCATTAATGCTCATATTGAATTCATCATAAATAGGGAGAAACATTATAATTACGTACTCCTATATAAGGATATAGAATCTCACTTGTAAGGAGAGGTACCAAACGCTATTGAAATATACTTATATTTTCTTGCTTCATAAAAATCCTCTACGTCATTTGAGGGATAGATTATCATTCCATTCCTTATTTCTTTTTTGCTAATTCACATTGCTATTTTTATTTCTTTCCTTTCAAACGGATTGTTGAGGAAGTAAGGTATTATTTGGTTATCGCCCGATTTCTTCTAAATATAGGCTTTGGCTAAAAATCCTATTTTTTGGTTAAATATTTTAAAGCCCTATTATAAGGTAACTAATCTGATCGAGTTGCTAAATAATGAGGAAAAATAGGAAGAAATTCAAAAATAGCAAGATTTACAAGTGGTCATTCAAAAATACCCATAGTTTCAAAAGTAATTGAAATTTAGCCACTTTTCATGTAAAGATAAATCTGAATGAAAATACTGTTCAAAATCCAGAAAATATTCCAGCATAATATTCTGGAATTCCAGTATAATAAACTGGAACTCCAGTATAATTATATTGAAACTCAAGTATATTATACTGGAGTTCCAGCAAAGTATACCGGTCCAGCATAATATGCTAGAAGTTCATATACAGGTGCTCGAATCTCCAGGATATTATGCTGGAAATTTCCGTGTGTTGGAGTTCCAACATAATATGCTGGAAGATCATACACAGGTGCACCGAACTCCAGTATATTGTGCTAGACCGGTCTCTGTTGTAGCAAAATAGTGGCTCTTTTTCAATGACTTGGTAAATACTGGCTATTTTTGAATGACCAGTCTGAAAATTGGCTAGCATGTGCTATGTTTACAGAAAAATACCTCATTACCATATGCTACACTATATTTGTACGTAAGGTGCTACTAAATTTGGTTGAATTGTCTACATCACTGATCTTCATGGAGAATATATGTTTAAAAAAAATTCAAAAGCTTTTGTTCGTTTTAAAACTTCGTGTAAGAGTCAGACTAAGTTAATTGGAACGATGGGAGAACTATTTGCAGCATATTTTTAAGACGGTTCCTTATGGGCCGTTTGATTGGCCTTCCAAAAGAGTTAATCCATGTCTAACTACGTAAAATCAGCATAACTTATTACTATGTTTGGTTGGTATTTTAATTTTCGTATAAAATCTTGCACGACTTACATAATGTTTGGTTAGATTTTACTCTTCTTTACCTAACTAATATCTACATAATCCCTGTGTAACTTATCTCCGAACCAAACGACTCCTTAATTAGAGTATGTATACATGCAATAGACTTGCCTTTTGAATTTTGATAGTTAGCTTCTAAATTCAAATGGAAAATGGTTTGATGAACTCAGTATCAACTTTTGAAGATCTATTTGATTTTATAATACTCAAGTTTGTGAAAATACATTTAACTATATTCCTTTAACTAATTAACTGATATTCAATACAATGCTAATAATATAATTCATGTTAGGCTCCTGCTGGCACGAGCCATCACCACTATAACTAGTTAGATAATAAATTCACTAAAGTTATAGTTTGTCACTTGAACTGGTCTTGTAAATTAGGTATCGTCTGCTCAATTTCAAGGAACATTAAAATTACGTACTTTGTCTAGTGTAATGAACCAGCCAGTTATTTTGAGAGTTATATCTCCGATCCCCTATTAACTGCTTCCCCCATATCTATTTCTGCTATTGTAACTTGTCGGGAGGTTTCGTTTTTGTTTTTGGAGTGTTTTGAGGACACTTAGTCCTTAACGGAGGTTCAAGCCTTACGATTTAGACCGTAATCGGAACTGTGTGAAGACGACTCCGATGGAGTTCCGTCGGTTCTGTTAGCTCTGTTAGGTGACTTTTGACTTAGGGGCGTGTCCGGATTGTATTCTGGAGGTCTGTAGCTCATTGAGGCTTGAAATGGAGAAAGTCAAAGTTTTGGAGATTTTGATCGGTAGTGAAACTTTATATCAGAGTAGGATTCTGATTCCTGAAGTTGGAATAAGTCCGTAGGGTTGAATATGACTTGTGTGCAAAATTTGTGGTCAATCACACGTGGTTTGATAGGTTTCGGTATCGGTTGTGGAAATTTGAAGTTTCAAGTTCTTTAAGTTTGAATTGTAGGATGATTCATGAATTTAGCGCTGTTTGATGTGGTTTGATGGCTCAACTAAGTTCGTAAGGTACTTTAGGACTTGTTGGTATGTTAGGTTGAGGTCCCGTGAGCCTCGGGTTGATTTCTGATGGTTAACGGACATTTTGAACTTAAAAAAAGATAGCAGATTTCAAGTGTTTTTGTAGCAGACATTTCTTTATCACATTCGCAAGAGAGGTTTCACGATCGCGTAGGGCATCTGGGAGGCTAGTTCAAGTTTGTTCTTCCCATTCGCGAAGATATGGCCAGTGGAAGCATCACGAACGCGAAGAGTGGAATGCGTTCGCGTAGAGGAAGTGAGGCGGCTGGGGACCCCAGCCATTTGGTCTACGCGTACGCGCAGTGGGTATCACGTTTGCGAAGGACAAGAAGTGAAAGATACGCATTCACGAGAGGTCCCTCACGTTCTAAGAAGGAGAAAATTTGGTTAGTAGAATTTTTGTTATACGGAAACGCGAGAGAGCGGCCTCGTTCGCGAAGAAGGGAACACTTGGGCAGATTTAAAGTTCAAAATCGAGGGTTTATGTCATTCTTTCACCATTTGGACTTGAGAGCTCGAAATTAGGCGATTTTTGGAGGAAGTTTCACATGGGTGTTTGGGGTAAGTGATTCTTACCTACTTTTAGTTAATTCCCATGATTATGTCTTTAATTTCATAATTAAATTAGTGATTTGGGGTGAAAATTTTGGAAAAATTTGAGAAAAGTTCTTAGGCCAAATTTTAGGATTTTGATCGAGATATTGGCATCGGATTTGAGTAATTTTGGTACGAGTGAACTCGGGAGTGAATGGGTGTTCTCATTTTGTGACTTTTACCCAATTCCGAGACGTGGTCCTGGGGAGGCTTTTTGGGGCGATTTCCTAATATCTCGCTTTAGCTTAGATTTCATTAACTAGAATTGTTTCTTATAGCCATATTTATGATATGTAATTGATTTTGGCTAGATTTGGGCCATTCAGAGTCAGATATTCATGGAAAGAGCATTATACAGATTGATTGAGCTAGGTTTGAGGTAAGTGGCTTGCCTAACCTTATGTGGGGGAACTCTCCTTAGGATTTGGTATTGTTTTGATATGTGAGCGTCGTGTACGTGAGGTGACGAGTACGTACATGGGATAATTATTGTAAAAACCCAATTCCGCTAAGTAATAACCTGTTTCCTTCTTATTTGAGTTATATCAGCATGTGTAGTATCCTGATAGATTAGAATAGCATGTCTACTTGCCTTAGTTGTTATTTGAACTCCGTGTAGCATGCTTAGTGAATTTCCTGTTTTTCCTTGACTCCTACTTAGTCTAAATTGTAGGATTTCGTGTTGTAGTTGTTAAATTCTATTGTTTGAGCTATGTATTTACTTTTGGGACTATGGAACAATATTCTGGGAGATCCTCATCTCTTGCATATTTACTTTGGGACTACGGAATAGTATTCCGGGAGATCCCTCTGCACATTTACGTTTGGGACTACAAGACGGTATATCGGGAGATCCCCTGTTGTTATCTCTGTGTACTGAGCTGTTACCTTTCTATGATTTCATTCTTGTTAAATTTTGGTCTTTATTTTGTTGTGATATTTCACTCTGCCTTATTTTTATTTTATATATATACCAGTACGACCCTGACCTGACCTCGTCACTACTCGACTGAGGTTAGGCTTGACACTTATTGGGTACCGTTGTGGTGTACTCATGCCCTTCATTGCACATATTTTTCGTGTGCGGATCCAGGTTTCTCCTACCAGCCTTATTCTTAGTTGCAATCGCTTATGTTCTAGAGACTTCAAGGTACATCCGCCCGCTCCTGCAGATCCTCAAAGTCCCCCTATATCCCCCTAAGTTACTTCTTCTATTATTTCTATAGACACTGATGTATAGAACAATTAGAACTTCGCAGAAGCTTGTGACTTATGGTGTTCCGGGTCTTGGGAGTGTTTTTTATATCTCGAGAGTTGATTATTGTATATGTCGAGTGGCATCTCAATTGCTTATTTAAAATATATGCTGCTGTTAGTTGTTAATTTTCATGTTTTTCATTTCATTTCAGCAAAGTGTTAGGCTTACCTAGTCGTAGAGACTAGGTGCCATCACGACAAATTCACGGAGGTAGAATTTTAGGTCTTTACAAGTTGGTACTAGAGCTCTAGGTTCATAGGTGTGGTGAGTCACAAGCTGGTTTATTAGAGTCTCACGGATCGGTACGGAGACGTCTGTACTCATCTTTGAGAGGCTATGGAACTCTTAAGAACAATCATACTTCTTTTGATTCCCTGTCGTGCGAGTTATTGACATCAAATTCTAAAATTCTCTATTCTATTCTTTATCACAGATGTGAGGACCCGTACCGGGAGATCTGATGACCAGGCATTCGCGCCCCTGCTAGAGCCGCCAGAGGCCGAGGCCGGGGCCGGGGCCGGGGTAGAGGACGACCACGCGGTGTAGCCAGAGCATTCGCGCGAGCTGCGATAAATGATCCCCCAGCAGCTCCAACTGGAGGGCAGGCACCAGAGGTTCCTATTGCTGCACCAGCCCTCCAGGAGACTCTAACCCAGTTCATGAGCATGTTCAGTACCTTAGCTCAGGTTGGATTGATCCCACTAGCTCCCACCACATCTCAGGCCGGGGGAGGAGTACATACTCCTGCAGTCCGTACTCCTGAGTAGAGGGTCTAGGTTGATCAGGACCCAGAGTTCATTCCTATGCAACCGATAGCTCTGGCTCAGCATGAGGCCAAGACAACTACTTTTGAGGTGGAGCAGCTCAGACTTGAGAGGTACAAGAAGTACCACCCACCTACCTTCAGTGGATTGGCTACAAATAATGCTCAGGGTTTTCTGGAGGAGTGTCATCGTATTTTTTGTACTATGGGTGTAGCGGAGATAAGTGGGGTTTCTTTTACCACTTTCCAGCTTAGAGGAGCAGCTTATTAGTGGTGGCGTGCTTATGAGTTGAGTAGTCCGGACGAGGCAGCCTCACTTACATGGAATCAGTTCTCGGACATGTTTTTTTAGAGAGTATGTCCCTCAGAGCCTCATGGATGCATGGCACACGGAGTTTGAGCAGTTGCGCCAGGGTTCTATGACTATGTCAGGGTACGCAGTCCGTTTCAGTGACTTGGCTCGACATGCACTAGCCTTGGTTGCCACAGTTTGGGAGAGAGTTCGTCGCTTAATTGAGGGGCCCACCCCCCATTTGGATCAGTATAGCCAATGAGTTGGAGATGGATATATCTTATCAGCAGGTTGTGAGTATTTCCAGGAGAGTGGAGGTCATGCTTGCCTAGGACAAAGAGAAGAGAGAGGCCAAGAGGTCTCAAGAGACTGGTTCTTATTCTGGAGCTTGTGCCCCAGCAGCTCACCATGGTAGGGGTTATGTGATTCGCCCCGTTCATTAAGCTTTTCCAGCCGCCAGTGGTGTTCCAGTCCCTTCTAGGCCCCATGAGCCTTACTATGCGCCGCCAGTATCTAGTATGCCTCATGCTCGGGTTGCTATTAGCGGCCAGTCCAGTAGACCTGGCCCGAGTCAGTCATAGCAGCCACACCTTTCGAGGGGTTGTTTTGAGTGTGGAGACACATGCCATATGGTGAGGGATTTCTCCAGACTTAGGAGGGGTTCACCTCCACAGACTTACCAGCCACCACGTGCTCCACCGGGTCCTCAGGCCATGATTCTAGTACTAACCACCACCCCACCTGCTCAGGCAGCTCAAGGTGGAGATCGAGGAGGTCACCCTAGAGGGGGAGGCCATGCCAGGTATTATGCACTTATGCCTCGTGCAGAGGCAGTTGCTTCTGACTCTGTCAATACATGTATTGTTCCAGTCTGTCATAGAGATGCGTTAGTATTATTTGACCCAGGCTCTAAGTATTCCTATGTGTCCTCTTATTTTTCCCCACATTTGGGCATATCTCGGGATTCTTTGAGTTCCCATGTTTATATATCTACTCCTGTGGGAGATTCTCTTGTTGTGGACCGCGTGTATCGGTCGTGTTTGATTTCTCTTAGTGGTTTTGAGATCAGGGCCAATTTATTATTACTCAGCATGGTAGATTTTGATGTTATCTTGAGCATGGACTGCTTGTCTCCCCATTATTCTATTATTGATTGTTATGTTAAGACCGTGACGCTAGCTATGCCAACCTTATCAAGATTAGAGTGGAGGGGTACCTTAGAGTATACGCCAAACAGAGTTATTTCATTTCTTAAGGCCAAACAAATGGTTGAGAAGGGGTGTGACGTGTATTTAGCTTATGTGAGAGATGTCAATACTGATACCCCTACAGTTGAGTCAGTTCCAGTAGTCATGGATTTCCCAGATGTGTTTCCAGCTGATCTTTCGGGCATGCTGCCCGATAGAGACATTGATTTGTTGCCGGGCACTCAACCCATTGTTGGTTGATTTCCCAATGCACACGCAAGTGTACGTGGTCGACAAGTAATATAGGATTTTAAGTCCAGATATCGTACCCACAGGGACTTGTGATTAACTATCCACTAAACTAAACTCAAACAAATATTTAACTAGAATTAATCTAAAATAGTAAATCAAAAGATTAAATAGACAACTAACTTAAAGATGAATTCAAGGTAAATTGATATTCTAGAGTTATGGGTTGTTAAACAATCACGTTGAGTTTTCGACCTAAATCTTCTAATCAGGTTTATTGATTGACGAGGTTAATATTGCTCGTAGCCTTCTCCCGAAGTACAACTCGCCTATTCAAGCTAACCTAATGCCTATATTCCTATGGAATCAGGATTAACAAGAACGCATTAATAATTCCCGTATAATAACCAAGCAAGGCGATTAGGTATATTCCTATCCTAACCGCAAATCCGCTCCCCTGAAGGGTTAAGATCTTGCTCTACCCAATCTTATATGCAATCTAGAATTCCCTCTCCCGAGTTCAACCCTAGATTCGTAGATAGTATTCAATTGATGATCAAGCAATTGAATAATTAAGCACAAGATTGAATAAACAAACCAATTAAGATAAACAATAAGAATAATTCAAGCTTCAACTACAACGTTCATGTAACACCCAATACTCTAGAACTAATAAACTATAAAACTAAAAGAAGAGAAGAGAAGAAAAACTAAGTAGAATCCTCTGTCAAAAGTCTTCTGTCGAATCCCCCTGTCAAAAGTCCCTCAATGTGATGTTTTTGGGTCTATTTATATGTTTAGGATGAACCCTAAACGTGTCAAAGACTTCTATTCCAACTTGGAAACACTTAAAACCCGTCAAAACTCGATTTCTGGCCGTCCAGGGACCCTGGCGTTTCAGCCCAAACGCCTGGGTAAGGCCAGGCAGCCCCTGGCGTTAGGGCTCTAATGCCTGGCTAACTCCAGGCACCCCTGGCATTAGGGCTCTAACGCCTGGCTAAGGCCAGGCTGGGTCAGGCTGTTTGGCTCTATCGCCCGACTGTCGTCCGGGCGTCCCCTTTCGCGTATTTTCCGACGTATTTGCATCCGTTTAGCTCTGTTTCCATTTCCAATTCACCTACACATAAAATAAAACCTATTAGGCACATACGACGTGTATTTTATCATTAAATCTCATAAAATACAAGGTATATAATGCTTAAAATCATGAATTCTAGCCACTCATCACCCATCTCTATGGCTTCTCCTGAGTTGAAAGACCAGTTGCAAGAGCTGCTTGATATGGGCTTCATTCGGCCCAGTGTGTCACCTTGGGGTGCTCCGGTCTTGTTTGTGAAGAAAAAGAATGTTTCTATACGTATGTGTATTAATTATCGCCAGCTCAACAGGTATACATTGCCTCGTATTGATGCCTTATTTGATCAGTTACAAGGTGCTAGGGTATTCTCCAAGATTGACTTACGTTCAGGCTATCATCAGTTGAAGATTCGGGAGCCGAATATCCTGAAGACTGCTTTCAGGACCCGATATAGTCACTATGAGTTTCTTATTATGTCTTTTGGGTTGACAAATGCCCCGACAGCTGTTATGCATTTGATGCACAGTTTGTTCCGGCCTTATCTTGACTCCTTTGCCATTGTGTTTATTGATGACATTCTGATGTACTCCCGGACTTGGGAGGATCATGAGCAGCACCGGAGGACTGTGCTTCAGACTTTAAGAGAAAAGAAGTTGTATGCAAAATTTTCAAAGTGTGAGTTTTGGCTAGAATCATTGGCATTCTTGGGTCATGTAGTATCAAGTGATGGAATCAAGGTAGATCTGAAGAAGGTAGAAGTAGTGGAGAGTTGTCCTAGACCATCATCAGCTACGAAGATTCGTAGTTTTCTTGGTTTGGCGAGGTATTGCCGTTGTTTTTTAGAGGGATTCTCATCTATTGTCGCACCTATGACCAGGCTGACCTAGTAGGATGCTCCGCTCAGGTGGACAGAGGAGTGTGAGGAGATCTTTCAGAAGCTCAAGGTGGCTTTTACTATAGTCCCAGTATTGGTATTGCCTACAGTTTTGGGGTCTTACACTATATTATGATGCGTCGCGGATTGGTGGCACGGTGTTGATGCAGGACGGTAGGGTGATTTACTACGCGTCCAGACATCTGAAGGTGCATGAGAAGAACTATCCTATCCATGACCTTGAGTTAGCAGTTATTGTTCATGCCCTCAAAATATGGTGGCACTATTTGTACGACCTTGTGAGATTTACATCGATCATCGGAGTTTGCAGCATCTGTTCAAACAAAAGGATCTTTAACTTGTGTCAGCGAAGGTGGTTAAAGCTACCTAAGGACTATGATATCACCATTTTGTACCACCCGTGGAAGGCCAATGTGGTGGCTGATGGTTTGAGTTGTCGGGTAGAGAGTTTGGGGAGTTTGGCATATCTTCAAGCAGCAGAGATACCCTTAGCATTGGATGTTCAGGCCTTAGCTAGCCAGCTTGTGAGATTGGATATTTCTGAGTCGAGTCGAGTGTTGGCTTGTATGGTCTCTCGGTCTTCTCTTTATGATCGTATCAGGAAGCGTCAGTATGATGACCCCTATCTGCTTGTCCTTAAGGACATGAGCCATCACGATGATTCTAAGGAGGTCACTATTAGGGATGGTGTCGCATTGAGGATGCAGGGCAGGCTTTGTGTGCCCAATGTAGATGGTTTGCGTGAGTTGATCCTTTAGGAGGCTTATAGCTCGCGGTACTCCATTCATCCGGGTACCGTGAAGATGAATCAGGACTTGAGGCATCATTACTGGTGGACGAGGATGAAGAAGGACATAGTGGAGTATGTGGCTCGGTGCCTTAATTTCCAGAAGGTGAAGTATGAGCATTAGCGGCCGGGTGGGTTACTTCAGAAGTTAGAGATTCCGGAGTGGAAATGGGAGCGGATCACTATGGATTTTGTTGTTGGAATCCCACGGACTCAGCGGAGGTTTGATGTGGTTTGGATGATTGTGGATAGGCTGAATCAACTCCTTTCATTCCTGTGATGACTACATAATCTTCCGAGCAGCTGGCTCGAATCTACATCCGCGAGATCATCCGGCTTCATGGCGTACCAGTATATATCATCTTTGTTCGGGGTATGTAGTTTACATCACGGTTTATAGAGGGTTGTACAACATGAGTTGGGTCGGATCTGAGCACAACATTTCACCCTCACACATACGGATAGTTTGACCGAACTATTCACATATTAGAGGATATGCTTCGTGTGTGTGATAGATTTTGGAGGGTCGTGGGATCAATTCTTTCTACTTGCAGAGGCTCTGTATAGTAGGCAGCGTCGGTCCCTAGTGGGTTAGTTCGAGCCAGGAGAGGCCCGATTATTGGGCACAAACTTGGTCTGGGATGCCCTAGATAAGGTGAAAGTGATTCAGGATCGACTTTGCACAGCCCAGTCCAGACAGAAGAGTTATGCTGACCGGAAGGTTTGCGATGTAGCATTCATGGTTGGAGAGCAGGTCTTGCTCCGGGTATCGCCTATGAAGGGCGTTATGAGGTTCGGAAATAAGGCCAAGCTAAGCCCAAGGTAAAATGGTCTTTTTGAGGTGTTGCGGCGTGTTGGGGAGGTTGCTTACGAGATTACCTTACCTCCCAGCCTAGCAGGGGTTCATCCAGTATTCCACGTTTCTATGCTCCGAAAGTATCATGGTGATCCGGATCATGTATTGGATTTCAGCTAAGTCCATTTGGACAATTATCTATCTTATATTGAGGAGCCAATGACTATTTTGGATAGGCGGGTCATAAAGCTAAGGTCAAAGAACATTGCTTCAGTAAAGGTTCAGTAGAGGGTTCATCCGGTCAAGGAGGCGACTTGGGAGATCGAGCAGGATACGCACAACCGTTATCCTCATCTTTTCACCTTCAGGTATGTTTCTATGCTCGTTCGAGGATGAACGATTATTTTAAGAGGGGGAAGATGTAACGACTCAGCTGGTCATTTTGAGAGTTATAGCCTCGTTCCCCTATTAAATGCTTCCCTCGTATCTATTTCTGCTATTGTGACTTGCCAGGAGGTTTTGTTTTTATTTTTGGAGTGTTTTAGGACACTTAGTCCCTAAACGGAGTTTTAAGCCTTAGGATTTGGACCGTAGACAAAATTGTGTGAAGATGATTCTAGAATGTAGTATTGTTGGTTCTGTTAGCTCCGTTAGGTGATTTTGGACTTAGGGGCGTGTCCGGATGGTATTTTGGAGGTCTACAGCTCATTTAAAACTTTCAATGGCGAAAGTTGTAGTTTTGGAGATTTTGACCGGTAGTGGAATTTTTCATATCACAGTCGGTCTGATTCCAGAAATCGGAGTAGGCCCGTAGGGTTCAATGTGACTTGTGTGAAAAATTTGGGGTCAATCGGACATAGTTTAATAGGTTTCGACATCAGATGTGGAAATTTGAAGTTTCAAGTTATTTAAGTTTGAATTGGAGGATGATTCATGATTTTAGCGTTGTTTGATGTGGTTTGAGGACTCGACTAAGTTCGTATGGTGTTTTAGGACTTGCTGGTATATTAGGTTGAGGTACGAGGGGCCTCGGGTTGATTTCATATGGTTAACGGACCTTTTGAACTTAAGAAAATATAGTAGATATCTGGTGTTTTTGTTGCAGACATTTCTTCATCGCATTTGCGAGAGAGGTTTCGCGATCGCGTAAAGCATCTGGGAGGCCAGCTCAAGTTTTTTCTTTGTGTTCGCGCTAAGGAGACCACGTTCATGAATGTAAGGTCAGTGGAACCATCGCGAACGCGTTAGCATAGAGGAAGTGAGGCAACTGAGGATCCCAGCCATTTGGTCTACACTTTCGCGCAGTGGGTATCACGTTCGCGAAGGACAGGGAGTGAAAGGTACGTGTTCGCGAGAGGTCCCTCGCATTCATGAAGGAGGAAATTTGGTCAGTAGAATTTTTGTTATATGAGAATGCGAGAGAGTGGCCGCGTTTGCGAAAAAGGGAACACCTGGGCAGATTTAAAGTTCAAAATCGAGGGTTTATGTCATTTTTTCACCTTTTGGACTTTAGAGTTGGGAATTAGGCGATTTTTGGAGGGACTTTCATGTGGGTGTTTGGGATAAGTGATTCTTACCTAGTTTGGTTAATATCCATGATTATGTCTTTAAATTCATAATCAAATTAGTGATTTGGGGTGGAAAATTGGAGAAAAGTTCTTAGGCCGAATTTTGGGATTTTGATCGAGATTTTGGTATCGGATTTGAATAATTTTGGTACAAGGGAACTCATGAGTGAATGTGTGTTCACATTTTGTGACTTTTACCCGATTTCGAGACATGTGCCTGGGGAGGCTTTTTGGGGAGATTTCCTAATTTCTCACTTTACCTTAGATTCCATTGACTAGATTAGTTTCTTATAGCCATATTCATGATATGTAATTGATTTTGGCTAGATTTGGGTCATTCAGAGTCGGATATTCATGGAAAGAGCATTGTTACTGGTCAATTGAGCTTGGTTCGAGGTAAGTGACTTGCCTAACCTTGTGTGGGGAACTCCCCTTTGGATTTGGTACTGTTTTGATATGTGAGCGCCGTGTACGTGAGGTGACGAGTACGTACATGGGCTAATTGTTGTAAAAGCCCGATTTATGCTAAGTAATAACATGTTTCCTTCTTATTTGATTTATATTAGCATGTGTAGTATCCGGTAAGGTTAGAATATCATTTCTACTTGCCTTAGGTGTTATCTGAACTCCATGTAGCATGCATAGTGAATTTCCTGTGTTTTCTTGACTTGCACTTTGTCTAAATTGTAGGATTTCGTTTTGTAGCTATTAAATTCTATTTTTTGAGCTGTGTATTTTCTTTTGGGACTACGGAAAGGTATTCCAGGACATCCCCCTACATATTTACTTTGGGACTACATAACGGTATTCCGGGAGATCCACATGTCTTGCATATTTACTTTGGTACTATGAAACGATATTCCGGGAGATCCCCCTGCACATTTACGTTTGGGACTACGAGACGGTGTCTCGGGAGATTCCCTGTTGTTATCTCTGTGTACTGAGCTATTAGCTTACTATGATTTCATTCTTGTTAAATTTCGGTCTTATTTTACTGTGATATTTCACTCTGCCTTTTTATTACTGCGATATTTTACTCTGACCTGACCTCGTCACTACTCGACGAAGGTTAGGGTTGGCACTAACTAGATACCATTGTGGTATACTCATGCCCTTCCCTGCACATGTTTTTCGTGTGCAGATCCAGGTTCCTCCTACCAGCCTCGTTCTTAGTTGTAGTCACTGATGTTCTGGATACTTCAAGGTATATCTTTACGCGCCCGCAGATCCTCGCAGTCCCCCTCTATCCCCCTATGTGTTACTTCTTCTCTTTTTTTCTATAGACACTGATGTATAGAACAGTTAGAACTTCGTAGAAGCTTGTGACTTACGGTGTTCCGGGTCTTGGGAGTGTTATGTATATTTCGAGAGTTGACTATTTTATATACCGAGCGGCATCTCAATTGCTTATTTAAAATATATGCTGCTGTTAGTTGTTAATTTTCATATTTTTCATTTCATTTCCGCAAAATGTTAAACTTACCTAGTTGTAGAGACTAAGTGTCGTCACCACAAATTCACGGAGGGAGAATTTTGGGTCGTGACATCTAGTGTTCGGGTAGTTTAATGGAAAATATACACAATATAGTTGCCCCATAATAATAGTCAAAAAATATAATTTTAGTATATTAATGTTAATCAAATATCAACTTTGAACATATTATGATATAATCATTAAACAATCATTGGTCAACATGTAAACATAAAGTTTACATACTATAGACTCTCATAGGAATAATATAAAGGATTTTACTTTAACTTTTTAATCTTAAATATAAAATTTGCACGAGAGATGTGTATTACTTATATATATCTTGAACTCCTTCTACCTTAAGACTGTGAAAAGATCTTAAAATAATTATTAATGTTTTCATCTTCAATTTGTTTATATATAAGGATACAACCAAATTGTTTGTTACCCAAAAAGAAAAAGTAAGGCAGTGAATATAACGAAATTGATCTTCTTATTAATTTGTGCACAAATTACACCATGGTATTACAAGAAAAAAACTTGCAATAACTAATAGGAAATGAATAAAATGAGGAATACAACAATAAATTACTAAAAAAACAAACTGTATATATGAAGAGTCAACGTTATTGTAGCCTTGTCCACGTGAATGCACTAGAGAACAATGTGCAATAAGAATCAATCCTTCAATTGAAAGGTTGAATATCTTATTCCATAAATTATTTTCTTTGTGCCATTGATGTTTGAATCTTTTCCTCAAGAAGCCAGCATTTATTTTGTCCTTCAAATTAAAATCTGAAAACAAACAATGACGTGTAAGATTAGAACTTGTAGTGGTGGTGGAGACTTGTAGTAATAGGGTGGTGGAAGTGATGGAGATGGTGGTGGTGAAGATTTGTAGTAATATGGAGGTGGAGGTGATGGCGGAGGAGGTGGTGGTGATTTATAGTAATAGAGTGGTGGAGTAGATGGTGATGGTGGTGGAGGAGATTTGTAGTAATAGGGCGGGGGTGGTGATGGAGATGGTGGAGGAGGAGACTTATAGTAATAAGGTGGGGGTGATGATGGGGATGGTGGTGGTGGTGACTTATCGTAGTATGGTGGTGGGGGTGGTGGCGACTTGTAGTAATATGGAGGAGGAGAAGGTGATGGCGGTGGAGGAGATTTGTAATAGTAAGGAGGTGGAGGTGATGGAGACGGGGGTGGTGGCGATTTATAATAGTATACAGGTGCAGATTTTGGTGATGGCGGAGGTGGAGACCTGTAATAATAAGACGGGGGTGGTGATAGGGACGGAGGTGGTGGTGACTTATAGTAGTATGGTGGTGGGGGTGATGGTGATAGCGGTGGTGGCGACTTGTAGTAATATGGAGGAGGAGGAGAAGGTGATGGCGGTGGAGGAGATTTATAATAGTAAGGAGGTGGAGGTGATGGTGATGGAAGTGGTGGTGATTTATAATAGTATACAAGAGTAGGTTTTGGTGATGGTGGAGGTGGAGACTTGTAGTAATAAGGAGATGGTGGAGACTTAGTTTGTGACGGTGGAGATTTGTAAATATATGTCGGGGTTGGGAGAGGTGGTGACTTGTAAACATATGTTGGTGATGGAGGAGGTGGTGAGTTGTAAATATAAGTGGGCGATGGAGATGGAGGAGATTTATAGTAGTATGGAGTAGGCGTTGGCATAGGTTTTGTGCATTTTGCATAAGGTGCCTTAGAGCCATAAGCAAATGGTTTTGCATAAAGTACAACTTTATAATGATTCTTTGACTTCACTTTAAGGTTAGCACCCTTTACTCCCCAATGAAGGTTTGTAGGAATGTCACAATTTGAATCCTTTGGAGCATTGTGTAGTTTAGCCTTGCAAGCCTTTGCTCCATATTTGGCATATTCAAATCCTTTAACAGTAATGCTGAATTTGCCGTTGATCTTTGTGGTACCATAACTCACAATTTTCTTTTCACCGGCCTCACAAGTTACCTTAACAACAATGCCTATTCAAGAAAAAAAAGAATAATATATTAATTAACAGTAAAATTAATTAAGCTGCTAACTTATATGTCTCAACCTTAGAACCAAACTTATCTTTTCATAATATAAAACTAACTTTTCGATCACATGATAAAAACTAATTTTTTCTAACTTTACTTAATTATTCTTATTCCTTTTTATCAATAAAGCAAGAAAAAAGAAAATATATAGTAAAATATTTGATGATAAGTTAAAAGTAAATAAAGAGAGTGGGCATGCATGGTATAAAGACTGTACCTTTCAGGTGTTTCTTGCCATGATACTTTTCTGGATATTTCAAATCATAGCATCTAAAACAGTAGACTTTTCCGACAACCTTGACCACCAAATGATGATGTTGAGGATAGTAATGAGTAGGTGGTGGTGGTGAAGTGTGATAGTATGGTGGGGGAGAAGACTTCTTTGGTGGTGGTGGGGAGGTGTAGTAGTATGGAGTTGGAGGTGATTTTAGTGGTGGTGGTGGGGAAGAGTAGTGATATGGTGGCGGTGGTGATTTCTTTGGTGGTGGTGGAGAAAAATAGTAATATGGTGGAGGAGGTGATTTATTGGGCAGTGCTGGTGAGAAATAGTAATATGTCGGATGAGGAGACTTAACAGGTGGCGGTGGGGACTTATAGAGATATGGGGGAGGAGCTGATTTCTTGGGAGGTGGTGGTGAGGAATAGTAATATGGTGGAGGAGGAGACTTAACTGGTGGTGGTGGGGAAGTATATTGATATGGTGGCGGGGATGATTTCTTTGGTGGTGGCGGTGTGGAATAATAATATGGCGGAGGAGACTTTACTGGTGGTGGTGGAGAACTGTAATAGTATGGGAGAGGAGGTGACTTAGTAGGTGGTGGTGGGGACTTATAATAGTATAGTGGCAGTGGTGATGATGATGGAGGAGGAGGAGACTTGTAATAATAACGTGGCGGAGGTGAAAGTGAAGGAGGTGGTGGAGATTTATAGTAGTAAGGTGGAGGAGGTGAAGGAGAAGGTGGCGGTGGAGACTTATAATGGTAAGGTGGAGGTGGTGATGGCGAGGGTGGTGGCGGAGATTTATAATAATATGGTGGTGGAGGTGATGGTGAAGGTGGAGGTGGCGAGTTAGAATAATATGGAGGTGGTGGCGAAGGTTATGGTGGAGGAGGAGATTTGTAGACATACGAGGGTGGAGGAGATGGCGAAGAAGGAGGTGGTGATTTATACACATAAGGCGGTGGGGGTGAAGCTGATAGAGGTGGAGTAGACTTATATACATATGGTGGTGGGGGAGATGGAGAAAGAGGAGGTGGTGATTTATAGACATATGGTGCGG